>ML218851.1:0-17267 GCA_004785975.1 Popillia japonica
TGTTGTTGGGCGAAAGAATTATTATACCTAATGCTTTACAAGTAAATTTGTTAAATGAACTGCATGCAGCGCACATGGGTATTGTGAAAACAAAATCTTTAGCTAGGTCTTATTTGTGGTGGCCAACATTAAACAAAGACATAGAAACAATGTGCAAGTCTTGTGTACCTTGTCAAACCCAAAGAAATAGTCCACCCAAAACACCTTTACAAAATTGGCCAATACCTACGAGTGTTTGGGAACGGATACATCTAGACTTTTGTGGTCCGTTGTCGGGCAAGTATTTTTTGGTGGTCACTGATGCGTTATCTAAATGGTTGGACGTTTCAATTATGTTAAATATTACGGCTGGAAGTACTATAGATCATTTACGTAAGTTGTTCGCAACATTTGGACTTCCAAAAGTATTGGTATCTGACAATGGTCCACAACTGGTTAGTACTGAATTTGAAACCTTCCTTAAGATGAATTGTATTAAACACATAACTACACCACCTTATAGTCCTGCCTCAAACGGTGCTGCTGAAAACAGTGTAAAAACCGTAAAATCATTTTTATTAAAAACTATGCCAAATTGTAAGTCATTTAAAGAATTGGAACAACAATTGCATATTTTTTTATTACATTACCGAGTTACGAAGCATTTAGCAACGCGAGAAACACCGGCACAGCTAATGTTTGGACGACCTCTAAGAACAACATTTGATCTATTAAAACAAACCGATACTAATCAGTTAGATTATGTCTACAATAATATTAACCAGGAGCAAAAACGAAACAAAAAGTATTATAGAGGGCATCGAAACATTAAGTTTAAGATAGGACAGCATGTTTTGGTAAGAGATTTTAGATTTAAAAAACCTTCTTGGACTGAAGCTTGTATTGTTAAATGTTTAGGTATTAATGTATACTTAGTTAAAACTTTAAATTCTAATATCACTTACAAGAGACACGCTAACCAAATCATAGATAATTCACTCGAGAATGATCTTATTAAAGAGATTGAGAGTATAAATAAGGACAGTGCCGATGAAAATGTAACCAACATACCAGAAGGTAATCAAACTTCAGGAGAAGAGGGGGCAGGTTCGGAAGAACCTAATTCAAATAGTGCTTCAGCAACTGCTTTAGCACAATCTGCCCCATCTACTTCTGACGATCGACAGCCCTGCAGACCTGCGCGTCGCAGAGTGCCGCCGAACAGATTAATGTACGATTGAGTTTAGTTTATTACAGATTGTAGATTTAATTATCTGCGGATGTTTTCAAATAAGGTGGGAGGGGTGTAATGTACTAAGTACTATAATAGAGTGTTTTGAACCATTCCCACCACATTTGGGAATATGCGCACTTGTGAAATTGTTTTTGTATTTTTCTGTTCGTTAAAGAATACAGTATGTGTTAAATATTCAAAGTGAGACAATCTTATTTACCTTCCCTAAAGAAACATTACAACTACATTTCATGTTAATCTGATTGTTATTCTGTGGTTTTTAACGTGAAGGTTATCTTTCAAATTTTTAAACAAGACATTCTGTATATGAGAACACTTTCTTGTAGAGAAACGCAAGCATTTTTACTTTTTAGTAATCTTTTTATATTCAATTTTTATGAAAGATGAAATAAATAAATGGAATGTTTGAAAAAACAATAAATCGACGAAATTCAAGTCATAAAATGAATAATAAATTACATAAATAAATCAAGCGGAAAAATTTATTTTCAGCTATTCCGCCTTTGTTTTTAATATAAATATCCAGTATTTGGAAAATTTTCCCTCCATTTGCTCAGGTTTAAAGATTTGAAATTTTGAAAGGTTAGGTACTTATCTCATTTATTTATTATAGATTTTAGATAACATAATAATGCACTAAGATTTGCAAAATATTGCCTCTTCATGAATCAAAATGTAAAAACTTTCGATATTTTTTCATTGTTTATTGCATCTGAACGTGGAAACTTAATCGTATAGGGTAGTAGTCCGTTTCTGTCAAATTGACAGGCCGCGATAACATGGAGAAACAGCACTGATAAATAGGAAAATACTAGTAAGTTGTATCACTGTAAATACAGTTATATAGTTTATTTTTTAGAATTTATATTGATTAATTACTTGCTACATAAGAAAATCTATGTCACGATGATATTTACTAAAAAAGAACAGTTGGTCAAATTTGGACAGAAAATATGACAAAAAGTACCGATAGAAAATACATATATTACTAGATTACGTTTTATACAGACATGAGAAACCAACAATTCAAATAATTATTTCTAATATTTATTCATATATTTAGTTAAGGTTTTTTGCCAAAAGCAGCTTTTGTTTTACGGAGAAATTTCTTTTTCACATTTTTTCAATCCATATACACATCACTTCACTTTTAGTACCACATTTTTTGTAAGTTTTTTGACAAAATATTTTTGTATCAAAAAGAAAAGGAATATCCAAGAATGAACTTTGAAAATAAAAAAAAACACCAAAATGTGATGACAGATGAATAAACTGACATTATATCTGTTAACACGAACTACAATGTTTTATATCGCACGATAAAATCACACCCAAGCTAGGTAACTAAGTTCTACGTAGAAGTACATAAATTATAAGTGAAAATAAAAGTTGTAGTTATACTTTACGATTAGCATTCAAATATATCGAAACGAGCTACTGGAGCAATCTATGTATAGATTAATAAATAAACATTTATACAGTCTTATTTCTTCAAAACAAAACACATGTAGCAGTTAGTAATTGCTACATGTGTTACTTCTAGGACATCAATAAGTGCTTTTCAATCTTGCATGTTAAAATTTATTTTTGTGATTCAACTTTAGTTCTAATATGTTAGAAATACAAGGATTATACACTTGTAAATCAGATTTAATGTTGTTTGTTAATAATTACGCCTACAACGTCGCGAAGCAGATATGTTCATATATACCTACGCTTTAATTAAAATTCACTTAAACACACCAAAGCATCTACCTGCCAATTTCCTGTGACCTAAAAAAATCGTTCTATGACAATGCGGCAGAATGGGGTGGTAATCCCTTTGTAGTGCAGGAAACCACGTTCTTTGTCATTGTCTTATAATGACACAGGATATGATTAATTTTTAGGTGAAAACAGAATCGTTTCGGCTTCTGTCTTATTGGCAAGATGTCCAATTTGGGTTAGCAATTTATTTTAGTTTAAAGACAATCGCAATTTATTTGTTGTGAGCGGCTTCTGTCCAGCAAAAAAAAAACAGAAAACATTATCATTAGATTAATGACGTCTGCATTATTAACAACATACAAAGATTTTTTTAAATTATTTTTATTCTATACTTGAACAAATAAACCTATTTTACAATATGTGAACGGATTTTTTAAATATAAAAATAAGTATTAACTAGGTACAATTAAGATTAATATTAGTATTTACAGAGCAGAAAAACAATAATCTACAAAGTAAATCTACCTATATAATATTTTAATTTATCTCAAACCTCGACTTCTGATTGAACATATCTGGAAATAATGAATACAAGGTCGTGGAAATATTAGTGGCATGAGAAAATTTGGTATTTTCCTAACTGGAGGGAGCGAAATGTGTAGATATTGCGCAGGCTAAACAAAAGTCTTCGCGAGACATGTTTAAAAAAATTGGAACGCTGGTCATTCAAAGCAAATGCAACTAGAACTAACAATATTGGTTTTACCAGAATTCTATCAGAATAAATATTATATTCAATATTCCCAAAAATAAAGCTGTTTATTTAATATTTCTAAAGTTCCAAAGTTTTCAAAGTTAATCGTAAATAAGATTCGCCCAGATCCGACTCAGTATTAAAAAAAAAACACTGATATCTGATGAATGGCGATCTATGATAGGTGCGATGTCTCCGAATATAAGACGTATTTTAGTTACAAACATGATAGAATTGCTAGGTACCTACTTTGCTTCCAATGTAACGGACGAGTTAAGTAAATACTCCCAAATAAGTGAATTTATCATGGAAGTTCGATATTGTGACCCTCAATCTCAATCTTCCTTTGAGGATTTTATTGAAAGCAAAATTTATACTACAAATTCTTGAAACATGAAAAAGTTTCAGCCCGAATAGTAAAAACGATACCACAAAGATCTACGAACTGACCGATTTAAATTCAAACAATTATATACATAGGCGAATAAATCATTTCAAGAACGAATTTTTCCTTTTAATTTATACAGGGTTGCCCACTTGGCCTTCGTTCGTAAACAGTACGTTTACTATTGATTTTAACGGAAAATGTTAAGATGCATTTTTATTCGAATGTTTGCCGTTTACAATGTAAAAATATTTCGAGTTCCCTGAGCAGCTCGATTTCGTCTGTACAGGACCGGACTCAGTTTTTTTAAATGGAACACGCTATATATTTTTATAGTTTTGATATGTATATCGAATTTTAAGTCAATGTTGTTAAGACTTTTATTTGCAAAAGTCAACTCGTTTAGGAGAAAAAACAAGTTTTTTGAAAATTCCCACCGAAATTACAGTTCATTCAAAAGATCGTATCTATTCAATCGTTGACTAAATATTGACCAAATTCGAGATTATCATAACCTAGGAAGTGGTATAATTTTTGTTATGTTGATCTTTAACGAAACTTTTTGTAAAAGGACTTTATTGATATTCCTTTGGCACCACAGAAAAAGGGAAAAAAATGATTTTTTTTAAATGGAACCACCTGTATATTTTATCAGGAATGAATTCCTTTAAAAATTTACTACGATTTTTGTTAAACATGTCGTATACCCCAAGGCAATAGTTTCTAAGATAATTACCATTAATAACATGTTGCTCAGAAATTTTGCTCTTTTAAATTAGAGTTAAAATCAATAACAAATACACACTATTTATAACAAATATTTAATTATTATTATAAAAGTATTGTAATAGTCACATAAAAAAGAAATGATGCAAACTACAAAATGCTTAAAATCAATTTAAAATAGCTTCAAAAACCCCGCCATTATTTTCTATACACAGCCTTACACGATTTGTAAAACTTTCGTTAACATTTTGTAACATTGCGGGGCTTATTGACCTGAAAGCTTCACGTATTCTTTCATATCGTCGGAAGTTGTAGGCGGTTCTTGGTATAAGCGCTCCTTGACATACCCCCACAGAAAGAAGTCAATTTTCGTAATATCGGGCGACCCGGGTGGCCAGTTCACAGCTCTTCTTCTGCCAATCCATCTCTCGGGATATGTATTGTTCAGAGAGGTTCTTACTACCATACCGTAATGGCCAGGAGCGCCGTCGTGCTGGAACCACATGAATTGACGCACTCTCAATTGGATATCTTCTAGTAAAATAGGCAATTCTTGCCGCAAAAAATGTAAATAAGTTTGGCAATTTAAGTGTCCATCGAAAAAAAGGGCCCCACGACGTATTGACCAAGAATTTCATCCCACGTATTTAGCGACCACCAATGCTGACGGTGAATCTCTTGATAGATATGGGTTTATATCGGAATAATGGTGGTAATTGTGCCTTGTGTGTTCATAAACCCGTCATTATGGAACGTTGATTCGCCGTAAATAAAACAAAATTAAAAAGTCTCTGTCTAATTTTGCATTGGCCCAACGACTAAAATCTGAACGACCTAGAAGATCATCTCCAATATGTTTGTGGTGCTTTTGAAACCGATATGGGTGACATTTTTCGTTTTTAATGGTACGCCAAACTGATGTCCTGCTAACTTCTGCAATGTTCTCAATTTGCTTAGCCTTTTTCTTGTGTCTTCAACTAAGGCTGCCATTATTATTGCTTTATTGTTCTCACTTAGAACTAATTTGTCACGTCTAGGTTTCGAACATGCCACATTTCCGCTAGATGACACGAATCTTTCAAAAAGATTCTCAAATGCCGATACGTCTGAATGGCGTCGATCGGGATACTTCTCTTTGTAGACACGCGTAGCCAACAACGGATTCCTTAGGCATTCACCAAGAATGAAAACCATATCGACTAATTCATTATTTGGAAAACGTGACATTTTCGGTTATATTTTGGGCTCTTTGTGCAAATCGGACAGCATAATTTGTCATATAAATTATAATTAAACTGACATATGTATAATATGTTGTTTTCGCATAGCAACTATTATTTTCACGGCACCTATGATTCAAAAGAACAACGAACTTTCTGAGTAACATGTTATTAATGGTAATTATCTTAGAAACTATTGCCTTTGGATATAGGACAAAAATCATAGTAAATTTTTAAAGGAATTCATTCCTGATAAAATATACAGTTGGTTCCATTTAAAAAAAATCATTTTTTCCACTTTTTCTGTGGTTGCCAAAGAAATATCAATAAAGTCCTTTTACAAAAAGTTTCGTTAAAAATCAACATACCAAAAATTATACCACTTTTTAGGCTATGATAATCTCGAATTTGGTCAATATTTAGTCAACGATTGAATAGATACGATTTTTTGAATGAACAGTAATTTCGGTGGGAATTTTTAAAAAACTTGTTTTTTCTCCTAAACGAGTTGACTGTTGCAGATAAAAATCTTAACAACATTGACTTAAAATTCGATATACATATCAAAACTATAAAAATATATAGGGTGTTCCATTTAAAAAAACTGAGTCCGGTCCTGTACAGACGAAATCGAGCTCCTCAGGGAACTCGAAATATTTTTACATTGTAAACGCCAAACGTTTGAATAAAAATGTATTTTAACATTTTCTGATAAAATCAATACTAACCGTACTGTTTAAGAACGAAGGCCAAGTGGGCAACCCTGTATATGTAATCTAAAAAAACCTAGCCATGTAAATGAATGTGGTCTAATAGTTTTGTGTAAATCGTACTCTCTCGTATTCTTTATGAAATAAGGTGCCTAAAAACTTCATGTTGATAGATCATGTATGATTGTGTTATCTAATTCCTGAAAATATTGAATGACGGTATTCTTCTATGCAGTGTATTCGTTATTAAATACTAATATTATTACTGTTCTACATTTTACGTAACGCTATTGTCTACCACTGAAAAATATAAATATTTCTTACTTTGATTGCAATTTCGGTATCTCACTCATTTTCCCAATCATGACAGATACACCGAAACAACAGTGTGTATTTATTAATCTGATTCATATACAGGATGTCTACTGAAAGTCTATGAATGTAAAAGAGGTTAAAGCTAATGGCATGGAAACCTAATTCCAAAAAATCATTGCTTTATATCCACGCAGTAACGATAAAATAATATTTTTTTCCACGGTCGGGAGTAGAAATCAGTTTTTATGAGATCAAACTTAAAACAGAAGTAGTCGATTATTCCCAAGGGAGTATAATACTCCCAAGGAAGTTTACATTATGGAGAACGTTTGTGATTCATGTAAAAAAAAGATAACATTGAAATTATTTATTGACATTTAAATTAAATGACATTTAAAGTAAATGGCATTTAAATTAAATGTTAATATGTGTTTTTAAGTTAATAAGACCGTGGAAAAAGTAATATATACCATTCGGGAGAGATGCTATTTTGTCCTCGGTGCATTGTAGCCCTCGGGCATCAAATTGCACCTCTGCCAAAATAACGCATTTCTCTCCCTTATAGTATAATATACATACTATTTGAATCTCAGTCCGGCCCTGTTATTCGACCGCAACACATAAATGGATGGGCAACACAGGCAGAACGTTGAGTCATTCACAGGCATTCGTTGTCTTGTGTACTTTATGGCAACTTATACGAATACTGAGTACATAGACATAATTTTAATCTACGGGGAAACAGGATAAAATCTTTTACTACACCTGTATTACGTACAGAAAATCCAACTTCTGTCAGACAATGATTATCCTCGACGGGTTACTTGTTGTGAATGGCTTGGTCAAACAGAAATTCGTCTTTCAAATCTTCGATCCGTGATCCTGTTTACAGATGAATACTGCTTCACAAAAAAATGGTGTGCTAAATTACCATAATATTTGTCACTGAGCCGATAAAAACCCACAAGATATCCATCAGAGTTCATCCGAACATAAAACATCTATAACTGTATGGGTCGGAATATTGAGCGATCATTTATTTAGGCCACATCTACTTTCCGAAAGATTAAATACAGTAGATCATTTAAATTGTCTGCAAAATACATTACCCGATTACTTGGATGACGTACCACTACATGTACCACGGCAAATGTAGTTCATGCAGGATGGGGCACCTCCACCTGTTGCCCGACTTGTATAGGAACATTTAAACCACAGACATTTGCACATTGGACAGGTTGAGAAGGAGCGATTCTGTGGCCAGCACGAAATCCCGATATGAATTTGTTGGACTGCGAGGATACATGAAAAACTTTGTTTATGATCGCCGACGGGAAATTTTAGATGTCGAGGATTTTCGGACTGTGTTGTCACAGCGGCCCAGTTTATGATAAGTTTTGCCGTCGAACAGAAACATGCATCCGGAGCTCGTAATAGTAATTGCGGACTCTCTACTCTGAGTTTTGTCCCGTTTCTCGTCAAACAGTCCTCTTCAAGACTACTACGGATTATTTGAAAAGAAACAACATTTTAACTACGAACGCGATCTCAAATAGTAAATTATTAATTACCAGTTGATTAGGTAATAATATGCCGTTGTACTTTAATATCGAAAGTTTCGGTAATGAAAAAACACCTGATTCCTATGAAGAAAAACAGGTCGAAATGAATAGAATCTGTGTAAATGTGTGACCTTGTTATAAATAGAATATTTGTAACAAGAGCATGAGCAATTCATAGAGCAACAAGGCTGCTTCCTAAACAAATGCATTCATAGAGTACAATAAGTATTTGTTTCCATATCATTCAACTTGTTAAAAAATATATGTTTATGTCTATTAGAAATTTTTGCAGCGTCCCTTGTTTTCTTGTACAGAGGTGTTAGGCCCAGATTAAACAAAATTTATTTAACAACATTTGGTAATTATTAAAGGAAAAATTACTTAAATATATGATCATAATTTTTTTGGATTTACGTTTCCTGTGATATTAGTTTTATACTGTTTTATTCATTTGACACCCTGTAGATATCGTTTATAAACAAAACCAGTACACTTACTACCAGTACAATTCAATAATTGACGTAAATGTTTGTATGCAGACGTAAAACTTTCAAGTGCACACTTCATGACTGAGATGTTACGCAGTAATTCATCGAAATTGTCATCCAAGAAACATATTATTTTTTAAGTGAAGTCGGGTTTTATTTTATACATCAAATTGCATCAGTTTCCATTTAGGAAAAACAAACATTTTATTTCCTTGTACCTATGTATATGTTTAACTTAAAAAGTACCTACATAATTTAATTCCCTATTAGAATCGATACAAAGCGTCTATTATTACATCTCACAGAAAACCGACATCAAACTCTGTAGTTAGATATAATTTCCATTCACTGTTGTATCACAAACACTTCCTGAAGCTTGTGACCTAAATAAAGGGCATTGCAGCGAGTAAGCTGTTTATAGCTAAAAGTTTTTCTAGTGTTTTAAATCTGTGATGCAACTATAAACAGTTAAGGTCACTTAAACATGTGTAAACCATCATCAGTCGAAGTTTATTAGTTTATTGAGATATAAGATGCGACTGTATTATATTCGCATCCACCTTTTTTGTATTCCAAGTTCGATGACGTTCAGTAACTATAATACTAAAACTCATAGTTATAGAAATAATAAAGATATAAGATATCATAGAGTTAAATCAAAATTGTTCTGTAGAATAAAATAGTTTATTATTGGTATGTCTGATTATCCACGAATGTATTATATAAAAATTTGTTATAAATTTTAACAATTTTATGTATTTTTCATGAGTTATTCAGCATATTTCTCAATTTCAAAATATTTATTATATTTTATAGGTTTTTCACTGCGAGATCACTATATCTTTCTTTTTAGTAGCTACTATAAACTTTTTCCTTTCTTCTCTTTCATTCCGATTGCCGATTACTCCATAGTCACGTTTCATGATTAAACTAACAAAATCTAGTACATAACAGACAGCGAAAAAAGCGCGGATCGAATTCTAAAGTAAATTTAGACGTACTTTTTACTACGTTCTAATCAATTTTTGTCGTTTTAGGTGTAAACACGGCGAGCACGTTGACGTACATTTGAAGCTTCGAATCTAATTTAATAATAGAAGATTAATTGTAAATAGGAAAAAAGTCTTCTCGGTTCACTTGATACCGTGTGTGTACACCATTTTTATTGAATTTCATCATCCTGGATGTAAGCTTTTTAACACGCATTGAGAATGATTTGAAAAATTTCAAGAGATACATACATGTAGAACACATTAAATTAATCGATATTTTTTCTATACTTATATTATTGACGTTGTTTATCTCTGAAGCGTTCAGTTGCCTCTTTGACAATTTCAACATGTTAAGGTCAATCTATTGATACGTTCGTTAAATCAAACATTAAAACAAGCCAATTTTTTGCCATCTCTAACTTTCCTTCTTTAATCCGAGCACTCTTACAGCAGAATATAAAAATAGCACGTCGTCCAAACTCAGTAATTAAGTTAAAACATGGATACAGTCACCGAATAATTTCTGTTAATCTAAACGATTTAAAGCGAAAATCTTTCAAAAAAAAACATGTAATGTTTGTTTTATATAAACTTTATGTATCCAAATGATGCCCTCATATTCAGACATACTGCGTATATTTTTTTAAGAAGCACTTCCTCTTTGTCACGTTATTCGTTCGTATTATTGATGTTGCGTAGATTTTTTGTTTTCCAATTATTTTTTATAAAGAATTTCTTTTTTCAAACTCAATAATTAACTAACTAAAATTGTAGTACAAATAATAAAGTTAGTAATGTGTAATACACTTTGGTAATATACTTTTCTCTTTCCGAAAATTCCTCACACATGTATGTTCGTACAAGAATTGTATTGCTTCTGATGTTTAATTCAACAGCTATCAATATATACTTCAGAATAACATTTGAATTTTTCTTCAATTCTAAGAAATAATGCACTACTCCATCACAGATGGAATCCGACAAGCAGCCGACTCTAAAAAAGGTTAACTGCGTAATTTCGTACAGATCGTCGTGCGCAATTTACAATTTCCATTTCAATTCATTTAAATGGCTTCCCTACCATATATCGCTGCTTAAAATGTTCCACATGCCAGGCGTATTTGCAGTTGTTCTCCAACTCTACGAACTACCTATGAGTGTGTTCATGTATTCTAGAATCTTGATATATCTTCCTATCGCTATCTTAAGGTAAATATCTACCTGTGCCATATGTACTTGTATAAACAGACGGTCTTATTTTGGTTTACTGTGTGCATAAACTCATTTAACAGTATAGTTATGGAACTCGACATAGTTTTAATAAATCTGATTTATAACAGCCGGTTCTTGCACTGGAAGGTTTTAGCCTGATATGTCTCGACGGTATGTCATTCCCAACCCGCGGGTGAAGCGGTTATACTGAAACATAACCGGTAGAGGATAAAATACGTGATACGGTGTTACGGCAATATGTGCCGGTAATTGTTGACACGTGTTATACGATTCCTAAACAGGTTCGTGTTTTTTTGCGTTCAGAAAAACGTGCTCTCTTATGTTAAGTTCTTTTAAGTTGCAACATGCAAGTAATTTCCATCAAATGAGCCTTTAAAAATAAATGCAAATTATGATCAATTCCTATTTCACTATTTCAATTGGAAGAGTTTCAAACCTGTTTCCTCTGGCAACAAGATTCGATCAAATTTACAATGAGTCAATATTACAAGAATGGTGCAAGATACAGATACATAATTGTATATTACACAAATGTAATTTCAAATATCACGACGAATTTAAAAATGTACCCAGGTATGTACATCGAGAATTGTTTATTTATTTTTAATATTAGACAAATAGTTGAACGCTATAATCGCGACGATCCCAATACAAAATTCAACGGTTTTACACATAATGAATCTACAGATACAGCTCTGTTCAATTTTCTAAGACAAATTTATCCGGGCCTAGATCGTAATCATCATTATAAGAAACTTTCAATTAACTTGTCTAAAGCGTTTGATCTTGTTGATCACAGCATTCTATTATATACGTTGGAACTGTACGGAATACAGCCCAGCATATAAATGGTTGAAGTCCTATGTAATTAATCATTAGCGATATTGAGGAGAGCTACAACACGTTAAAGGAGTTAAAAAGTATCTATCAAAGACAACCATCCGATAAACTGCAGCTCTTGGTTTCGGAAAGATTAGACTCTGTATATGGAGAATCTGCGAATACATCTTAAGACGGGATGCGGCAGAGATAATGTTAATCCCGCCAAAAAGTAAATATGGGCCGAAAGAAGCGGATAACCGTAAATCTGCGATTGAAAGAGTGAAAAGCGGAAACACCAGATACACTGACTTATTAAGGTCTGTTAAAGATAGTGTAGATCCCGACAGGATCGGCGTCCAGGTCAACACCGTCAGAAAGAGAAAGGAGGGCGATTTACTGTTAGAAGTCAGAGGCGAGAGGCAGAAAGCTAGTGCACTAGGCGGCCATTAACAAGAAAATGGAGAATAGAGTAAGTCTGATCAGTAAGGACATAAGCATACACGTACTGAATATCGATGCTGCTTTAACAAAGGAAGGTGTAGAAAACGCAAAAGGAATCGGTGCGAAATAGTAAATCACATACGGTTACAATCAGTTCAATGAGACCGAGCAGAGCATATAGATAAAAAGCAGAACGCACAGAACATATGAACATATAAGACATAAGAACGTCGGCATTCATGGTGTTTCCATTGGGAATGACTATATATGCTTAAAATGGAAAACTTGGTGCATATATGTATGCTACCGCTCCCCTAATATTACAATGGACGACTTTAAAACGTTCGCAGACGACCTAGCCAATGACATCCAGGCCACGGGATTAGAGGCAGTTATCGCGGGGAACTCCAAATCCCTGATATGGGGTTCCCCTATTACCGACACCAGAGGTGAATACCTCATGAAATGGTTAGCAGAAATAGGTTTCAATGCACTAACCGTCGAAAACACGCCAACTTTTGGTATGCAGAAGGTGGAAAGAAGATAGAGTGCAACTGGGGTCCGAACTCCACCAGAATGTCACCAGCGTTAACATAATTGAAACCATGATATAATCAGAAGCTACCTGGAATAAGGTACTTCGATTTATTAAGAATATCCTATAGGACCGATAAAAAATCGAAAGAGAACTTAAGCGCAGAGAATAGCTACGAACAACGCCCCGAGGTGTGCAAGTGATGTAGAAGGCAGATCTAGACAGATAAGGATAGAAAGAGATTGGTCGTATTATCTGAAGTAATGCCGCAATGGCGGTTCCGAATACACGATGGCAAAGATCGAAGTGTTTGGTGGGTAAATCGGACTTCCACGCCCTACACGGGAGTCTCACACTGCTGTTCCTGAACAACCCAAGCGTGCAGCCACCATCAAGGTTGTCACCTCCCTGAAAAAGAAATGAATCATTAGAAAAGTATACTTTCAATTCCCTTTCAAATAATATTAACATCGGTGTGCGTCAAGGAGAAATTTTAAGTCCTACGTTATATTTAGTTTGTTAACTATGTTAACTATAACTTCAATTTTTTATATTGCATGCATTATGCTATAATTCTTTGGGGTACATTATCAGTGGCATATATTTCAAATTCAAAAGCGTGCTATACAAATAATGTATAAAATGAGTTATAGAAAACATGGCATGTGAAGATGCGGTTGAAAACATTTTTCATTGTTTGATATATGTAAATATTTATGAGGTTTTTTAGTTTATGTATAAGTATCAGCAGGACTTTTTGGTAACGAATATCACACACTCTTATAATACACGTAACATATATATAATTATCTTCTGCCAAAGCATCACAAGAAACAATTTTTTCAGAAAGGATTATATTTCATCGGCTGTTAATTTTGTAATAAATTACCAGGGAGTATCAAACACGCCGCAAAAATTTGTAATTTTAAGAGACGACTTCTTATGTAATTAGCAATGCTAGTTGTTTTCTTTTATGACATCTTTCAGACTCTTATATCTATTTGGTTTTTGGTTTGTTTCTTGTAATTGAATTGAAATAAATATTATTCTTATTATCATTAAGATACATTAATGTAATGGCATCCATTTAATTTAATACTTATTTATAGCATATGGGCAATCTTGTATAAAACTACCGTATTATTGTAATACCCTCAAGGATATAAATTGTTAAAGCAAAATGAAGCAAACAATGGTTATTTCCAGTACCCTCTTGAGTTTTACTAATAGTACAACACCCGTATAAGATTTTAGATAAACACACAGTGGTGAAAATATGCTTATTCCATTGTTACGAGATCCAGACTAAATATCACTTGAACTGTGGTTTTCTTCTATAATAAATAAACCATCAAGTCAACGGTTAAATGAATCGTAAAATCCACTGTGTCTATACATATCAAGCGCACGCCAATTATAAAGACGAACTCTCATGTGTAGGCTTTGTTTGTTTAAATGACAATACCTGCTTCAGATCGTTATTGATGTCTTTGTGACGCCGTTTGGCCGTTTTTATAAATACACACCAGCACATTCAAACACAAACTTGCAGCAATACAAAAAGGGAATGGTTGTAATTAACTTTAATAAATTCTAAAGTTGCTTCGATAAAAGAAAACATAGAACAAATATGTATAGTAAGGTGTCTGTTGATTGAAAGCCAATTGGTAGTATAATAATTATTTCTAAGAATTGTTTGTTAAATGTCTCTATAGAAATATTTCAAAACCAAAAGAAACATTTTTTTCTCTGCATTAAAAGTGTATAATGTTATATTCATCTAGAAACGAAAAAATATCTTACTATTATTTAATCTCTACTTAATCCCGTAATTAGCGAATCTGCATTTCTTATTACTACTGACTTATTCCTGAAAACATGGTTCGTACGGTTATTATTATTATTATTATTTTCCGTTTTCACAGATTTTTGGTTTTTATGTCTGGGTGAGTGTCAGTCAGCGGCCGTAGCAAGATGACTGGGTTTGCAACCTTAGGTAATCCCCATTATTCGGCGAAGTATAGCGCATGTATCGAGGAGGATGGATTTTTGTATTTGGAGATATATGTTCTTTTGTATGCCAAGGATGTTCAGGCTGTGATATATTTTGTGCGGCACTATTATTATTATTATTATTATTACATCATACGTTTTTATATGCATTATTTCAATACCTTAAATTGTAATTGCCGGTGCTAAACACAGAATCGATCTGTTTGAAAACACTTCTGTATATATTTCTTTGTCAGCAATAAATTACTTGACCATTGAATCAAACAATTGAAAACAAAGCATTATTACAGATATTTTGACGGCACCTTTGCTATATGACAACATGGATAAGAACTATCATTATTACTTTCATCTCCACATGAGCTATTTCAGTATGTCTTATGTTTATTAAAAGTTAACTCTAATTGGTTATGCAAGCGATGTTGAGGTATCGTAACGGCAAAGACCGCAGAAATGCTAGAAGTAGTGGCGCAGCACAACATAAGGAATGCCCGGATCCCAAGAGACTCAAACTCGTCAGGGCTATGAATATGGACAGCCATGCCAGTGTATAGCCGAGAGGGCTGGCAAGACTCTAGCAGGCATACATCTCTATGCCAAGAATGTCGCCAGGTAACTAGGTAGAGCTATGTACGCGTCCGTTGTATTATGATTTATACTGCGCCAATATGATTAAACCCCATGAAGAAAGACACTAACAGACAGACGTTTCTAAGTATCCAAAGAAATGCCGATCTAATGATCGCCAGAGCATCTAGTATCCGCAAAAGCCCTTCTCATTTTGGCAGAGACCCCTATTAAAGATCTGGTGGCGAGAGATCAGGCCAACGACCTATAAGAAAGAGTCGGTTAAGAAGCAGATCCTCCAAGAGTGGCAAACACACTGGAAAAAGCAAAACCGAGTCGCCAAGTAGACTAAGAGGATAAATCCCAACCTAAGACCCTGGTATCACAGAATGCACAGCGACATAGAATACCACCTAACGCAATTCTTGTCTGTATGCTTCAACGTATTCCTCCACCGCTTCAAAATTATAGAGACGAAGCTGTGTCCTTACTGCGGAGACCTGGATTCGCCGGAGCATACTTTCCTCATGTGCCACAGATGGAAGACGCTACGGCAAAAAGCGGACATGGGAGAGTTAACACCGGAACACACAGTTAGGAAGATGCCAGCATCAATCGAGAACTGGCACCGTATCCATTGCCTAGCCAAAACGATATTGGCTACAAAGGTAAACGAACAGCGTAAGGACCAGAGAATGATCAACCGTGGGAGCCTAGAATAACTGCTTTGCCAACATGTAATAACCAGCTGCCTAAAGTAATGCCACCACAGTCCCAAGCAGTATAACTGTGTGGTCTGAGAGGGGTTTTAGCCGGTATTATTTGTAAACCAGACCACAGATGTCTTTTGAAGATTTTGCTTCTCACCAAAAAAGTTACTATTGTAGATAATTGCGTAAATAATTTCAAATTCAAATTACAAATTTCTTACTTAGGTACTACTTATTATGTGGATGTAACACGTACAAATACTATAGAATCTAAGAAATATAGCAGTTATGAAAAAATGTGTTCTTGATTTAAGACCGTTCACTCTACTATACATCGTATATAGCCAGATTTTAAATAATATACATACATACTTCTTTACTTTCATATGATATAATATATTCAGGCACAAAGCCAACACATTTCGGATTGCGGTAAAAAAAAAATGAAAACTACAAGCTAATTAGCTTTCAAAATAACTTGACGCACTATATATTAAGTTGTCTGTATGGTCGAAATCGCATTTTTTAAATCCTTTAGTCATTCGAGAAATCCAGCTATAATTAGCATGAAATAAAGAATCTTCTGTCAGGAGGCATAAGCTACTTATTGCGATCCGAAACTTTAACTAATGATACCACTTACTTTCCATATTTATACAGAATACAGACAACGAAATTATATATTATGACCGAGCAATTATTGCAGAATCGTGCAGCATTTTAGCAAACGAAGGCTCAACAAAAATTATCAGAATGAATCGGTTATAATTGAAATATTTTATTTTAGAGTACAGTAATTTTCACAATAAGCAAGTATAATACGACTAATATATTAAAATTAGATACACTCATG
>ML218851.1:17667-38710 GCA_004785975.1 Popillia japonica
AGCATGTTTGGGATCATTGTCCTGTTGTAATATAAAATTTTCGCTTTACTGAAGGGATGGCATAGTCTTCTAATATTTTTTGTATACTTCTTTCTGCAGTTAATCTGCCATCTATTTTTACGAGATCGCCAACGCCATTTTCAGAAATACATCCCCAAACCAATACACTGCTACCCCCATGTTTTACAGTTGCCTGTAGACATGGTTCCAAAAGAGATTTGCCTGGCCTTCGTCTTACTTATTAACGGTTATTTGTGTCAAACAGTTGAAACTTAGATTCATCGGTCCATAAGACTTCACGCCACTCATTGTTTTCCAAAGATTTATGATCTAATGCGTATTTTAATCTTTTTGTCACCCATCCTCGTAATCAGATCTCTTCAACGATCTTCTCACAGTTGAAACATGCACAGATGTGCCCCTCACTTCTGCCAGGTCCTGTGCTAATTGTCCGCTTACTGTCTTACGACTTTGTAAGGATCTAATTTTTAAAAACCTTTCATCGGTTCTACTAAGCTTTCTAGGCCGTCCTGACTTCGGTTGATCGCCTACTTGACCAGTTTCGTTGAATTGTTAGTAATACTTTGTACACTGTATCGTGAACACTTAACACTAGAGGTGGGCAGTCCGACTCACTTTAGTGATTCGATTCAGTAACTCCCGATCATCTAAATGATTCGGTTCAATGAATCATTTGAATCATTTAATATCATGTCATATTTAAATTCACTCGCTTAACTACTGATTCCGATAACATATTTAAAATATATTGAACTTTAATAACGAATTACTAAGTATGTTGTAAATTCGTATTTTATTCAAATGTAATTGATTAATTTAATATAAAACACCAGAAGCAATAATTCTTTTTTACGAAATCAATATTCTTATTGCCACGCAATAAACAACAGTTAGTTTCGTTTCATAGAAATAAAAGAATTTCATATGGGTGCTTGTAATTTTGATATCGGCTTGGCGGATTTATATTTTTATTGAAAATTTATAAAAAATATTTTGCCCACAATTGGATTGATTGATAGATAGGGCATATCGAAAGAATTAAAAAAGACATTCAAAGCATTATTATATCTAGGCTTGTCATTTTTAAGATTTGATACCATCTAATTATATTTTTTGAGAATTTCATTATTAGTTTCTATTTAGTTACTTTTATATACAAAGAATTCTACTTTAGATAAATTTTATTCACAGAATATTTTCTTTTATTGGTTTATAATAGGTATGTATATAATAATATACAAAAACAGATTTATGTTTCACAACTAGGTAATTCCGGTAACTATGTTTAATAAAAATAAAATGAACAGTTATTCTAAAATATTATGTACATTATTTCTTCGCCAATAAAGGACACAAACGAAAAATATAACTAGGTACCTATATAGTAAACATTTAGATGTAAGTATATATAATAGTTGCTTTCCATTTACACACAAGTGATATGAGTCGCTCAGTTATGTGAATAGTTATACTCACAATCAGATAATATCGTCACTGTTCGAATGACAAAAGGAACGGTAGGATAGGGACAACTGAGCAATTTGTATTCAAAATAAATAATTGATATAACCTTAACCCTTGCATTATACCTACTGTTTTTATTTTGTTAAAATTATCAATTGAAAAGATGTAACTAAAATTATGAGTTCGTATGATACCTTAAGTATTATTATGAAAGTAAGTTGATGATGAGACATGTGTTAATTAATTCGTTAATATACGAAAATTACCACGAAATCACCATTACCATTCGTGATCCACCCCTCTGCTACTCGTAATAGAAGATACGACATAACTATTCTATATTAATAAATTTTATATAACCTCATTTCTTAGAATGCATGCAGAGATGAACGTCAAAAATGCTAGTGTCTATTCTACTCATTAAAGCACATGGTCTTAACCATGTGCAGATTATGGTGAGCCACTCACTTTAATCTCACTTACTAATGTCAAAAAGAACGCGCATTAAAGTGAGTGATGACGTCATTGATGAGCATCATCTGAGTTTTTGTGTAAATGGAAAGCAACTAATATATGCCCATATAAAAGAGTAAATTATTAAAAATATTTATAAAAAATCAGCGCGTTAGATCATAAGCTCCAAACTATTCTTGTACATTACAATAATTATGTTCCATTTTCCATATTTATTGTTTGACATTGGGAGTTAACACAGTTAATTGATATAGGTACTACATATAAGGAACCGTAGCTCGTATCTTTGTCATTAGGATTCAATGGATTCAAATGAATCAAAGAACTACTGTGGTGAACGAAATCGTATAATGAAACTGAAACAAATGAAACGGTCATCCGAATCGGTCGATTTTGGTGAACCGATTCAATTGAATCAGCAGTAAGAGCCGGCTCACTGAATCAAATCGTTCATGAACGACACAGCTCTACTTAACACGTTTTGCAATTTGTACTTTGTACTGATGTGTGTGCCATATTGTTAGTTTTTTTATTCTTTCACGATTACAAACTGCACACTTTCAATAGATTGAATTACACGAACTGGAAAAGAAATTTACACGAAACAAAAATGCAAATTTATTTTTAAAATATACCAACCCTTTTCGTATGACGATAAACTATAAACTGGATGTGTAAAATTTTGATTTTATTAAAATACTTTTATCTGCTTTAAAGTTTCTACGGATTATCCTTCCTATGAGTCGCTTCAGGCGGACCATAAAATATTATTTCCTCTTATATATATAAGGATTTTGCAGAACTTAAGAGTAAATTTCTTACAATAGCTCATATTTATTCTTCGGATTAGATATATTTCATATTCAGCACAAAATTATATTCCGTTTGAAGAAATATGTGTTACGAATTTTGTAAGATGGTGGTTTGTTTTGCACAGTGGTGTATATAAAGCAATTAACATTTTGACCATACCTGTGTAAAATACTTTCCCTCAACGACTTTACATCTATACAGATTCACACGTTGAATTAGGTAACCGACTAATCAAAGCACAAAAATAAAACCTGAGCTACCCTATACTTAAAAGGTAGGTACGCAATCTTAAGTCTCGGCTTATTTAATTTAATTCAGAAGTCCCGCGATCAAAGTGGCAGTAGCAGAGAATGCCTGAAAGATAGTGTTTTAAGGGAAAGGGATTCATGAATAAGCAATGAGGTATAATAGGATGTGGCCTCAAGGCCTACTCATCTTAGTGAAATATTATCAGTGGCTAATTAGTACCTATTATGTGATTATATTCAGCAGAAACTATGATGTCAAGACCACGTGTTCTTGGTAGTATGTATATGCATGTTACAACGTAAGATTTATAAATGATATATTAATTTATTTGTCTGATAAAAGCAAGAAATGTCAAAGATTTCGAATTTAAATTTGAACAAAATTTGAATACTATTTGGTTTGTTATAAGCCATGTCGAGAAGTAAATACATATTATACCTTATTCACAAATTTATGAAGTAATTTCATCATGTAGTTTTTCTCATTTGAAAATAAGAATATTCTGTGTGAACTATAAAACTAAATACAATAAATAAGAATTAAAAAAGAAGTCGGCAAAACTGAATACTGTTAAGTAATGGATCATGTACGAGTACCTAAAATATAACGAAAATATTTACAATATTACTTAATGCATATTAAATAAGCGGGTTCCCTTAGCAGTTAGTCTGGATTTTACCGTCTGTAGTTATGTAAATATTTAATAATCGTTGAACGACAATCAATCTAGTAGTGATCAATAAATCTTGTAAATAATGTTTTGCCTCCTTCTGATATATAATTAAAGTAACAAAATTTATTACCTTGTTCTAGTTGGAAACCGAATTTCAATGCAGAAATTCCACCTGGTCATCACTAATTGCAGATGAAATAATAACCTCATAAAAGAAGATAAAGAAATTCACCCTATTAAAAAAGCAATTTCACGTTCAGTTCTTGTCCTTTTTAACTTCAATAGAAGCGTGCGTTTTATAATGCGCAGGTTTTCGCCAAAATACCTTTAAGTACTGGCTGTTTAAGCGATTATTAAGGCTTTCGATGACGATTAATTTCGGTTGCATTTTCTCTTGGCTGAGGATCGAGTTAATTAATACGAATATATAAATTTTAACCGGATTCCATTACGTCCACTTAGTTAGTAATTACATGATTATGGATATAACATAGTGAAGATCCGTACCTACGGTAAGTTATCGACTGATCAAACCGTATGAGTTATAGCTTCACGGTCACAATTGCTAATAAGTGTTCTCTTACAGTTATACTCTTATTATATAGTCAAATTAACAATCATTTATGAAGTTTAAGTTAAAAAGAAATTGGATACTCATACGTAATTAATGAAACCAACACTTGAAATACATAATATAACAAAAAAGTTAAGAAAAATAATTTAATTTAGTTGTAATTTGATAGGTAATATTACAATTGCTGTTGCGGATGACTATTCAGATGACGATATGGTAATAAATAAAAGAGCTGTAAGTGAAGCAGGAAGCAGTCTTTCATAGCAGTATACAACAGAATGCTGATTAAATTGCGAAAACGAGAAGAGGAGTTAGACAAAATATTAAAAATTATGGAAAATTATGGAAGAGAAACTGTTTGCTGAGGAAATAACGAAAAAACTGAAACTCGAGAATAGTAATCTAAAAAGCAAAATAAATACCTAAATTAAGAAAAAACATAAAAAATAAGAAAGGATCTGATTTAGCTGCTTAGAACGAGTATAGAGGGAAACGAAAACAAATAATATAGTAATGAGTGATCTCACACATAGATACAAGTGGTATGTTAGAGATGAAAGAAGTGCTAACTAGTTTTATTAAATAATATTGAGAAGTAGATGTCACTGTGATAACAGCCACTAAAATAGATCTGGAAGTATGTTTAATTGAGCTAGAGAATGCAGAGACAAATTAAAAGTTATAAAAAAGAAATCAAAACTAAAGAATTTGAAATCTGATAAAGTTTTCATTAACATCGATTTAACAAAGCAGGTAAGGGCGAGAGATAAAAATGAGAGTACAGCAAGAGAATGAAAAAGGGAAAAAGTAAAGGTAGGCTACAACAAAATCATAATAAAATGGACCTATTGGAGACTGGATAAAAAACAAAGAAAAGCTAAAAAACACCAGCAAAAAACTGAACCAGGATCCAACAACAGACTGGGCAAGCAAACAGGATAGGAATAAAATTTCATAAATATGGCAAAGAAAGGGAAGTAGTAAAGTAAAGTTAGACAAAAAATAAATATGAATAAAACCTTGTGGCAGTACAAAAGAAAAACAACACAATTAGGACAAAATGCAGTAGATCAGTAGTAAATTTCAAAGCAATCTTCAACAGATTATGCGTCTTAAGATAACTTTTGTAAATAAAAGCAAAAGACCTAAAAATAAAAAAGTCTTTTATAACGAACTAGACAAAGTATGTGAGGAAAAACATCTAGAGAAGGAATTAGAAGATATCAGAAGCAGAGAAAATATGGAAGAGAAATGGATAAACATAATAGCAATAAATAAAACTGCTAAAGAATACAACAGATAAATAAAAGGAGAAAAGAAAACCTGTTACGGTGAGGAATGTAAAAAACATAAATGAAGAAAAGTTCTTAGTTTATCCTGAACCTAAAGATAGATAGTTGAAGAAACGCTGGAATCAAAAAATAAGCTCGTGGAACAGAGTAACAAAATCAAACGTACATGTATTAAGAATAAAAAGAAGAAATACAATAAAATTATGCTAAATAAAATAGAAGAAAGCTATAGAAGATAGAAAGAATAAATTGTTAAAAATGTATACCAAATAATTAAAAATGACAGAATAGGATACCAGCATACATTGTAGAACAACATATATATGAAGAAAGTATTTCGATAGTCTGTAACAGGAGCAGACCAGACAGAAATCATTGAAGAGAAATTACCAAGCATGGAACACGATAGAGAACCATACTAAGAAACAACAACCGACAGAAAATGTGTAGAAAATATAATAAAAAATAACAAAAGTCCGGGCAGAGATACTACAACAGTAGAAACGGTTAAGTACGGAGAAGCAAAGCCGCTATCAAAAACAAACAGAGGAACTACTGGTACAAAAACAAACCTTAAGGGAGTGGACGTCAAAATTAATGAATGTCAAAATTACAGAGACATGGCGCGCATTGTATAAAAAATATTTGCAACATTCCTGACAGGTTAGAAGATAAGATGAAGACAATTATTGGTTAAATACCAATGCGGGTTTAGGCAAGGCGTAGGTAATAAATCTTCTTATTAAGGGAAATACAAGCATCGAATGCAAACTAGCCTGCGATAGCGTAAAAAAATGTGAGAATATACTCATAAAACTTTTATTAAGTAGTATGTACATACTAGTAATATAAATCGAAACTACATAGAAGATAGAACTAGGCATCTTTCAGTTACAAAAGTAAATTTAAATTCAAAAAAGTTGAAATATATTATGTTCCGCAAAATTAAAGACAAAATCAAAAAATCAAGCTGATGTGATTTATAATAGTCCATATATCCATATGTATGCCATATATAGATTCATATTCTACTTTACAAGTAGAATTACGCCTATACGTTTGTCACATTACACGGTAGAGCGTAACAAGTTGCCTGCTCCAATGATCTAAGCATCTAAAATAGATTATAAATTATTTTCCTCAAAGTTGATACATATGTACATAAGTATTTATCCACTACCAGTATTTTCAGTAACATAGTGGCCACAATGCATAAAACTTGTGATTTGTCTAAATCATTACAACAGATATGCATGCCTTTATAATGTGAACATTTTAAAATTAAGAATCTTTTTCCTACATTTCCGTTACCTCCATGAATGTTATACAGATAAGTTAACGTGGCGAAATCATGAAATTGTATGGCAATTGTAAGGCAGATTCCTTATTTTCCCGTTTAACCGTTTTTTTTTATTTTCTTAATATTCTCTCAGATTAGTTTGGACTGAATAATATTAAAGTGGACGCCAAAATACATTAGTTAGATTGTAAAGTATGGAGCAAAATTCCAAATCGAAGATTTTTTTCTTAAAAATGTTACACATACACGTATAGAAATGTTATACATATACTTAATGCACAAATATTCACTGGATCTCTTGGTGCCGAAGTAGAACTCTAGATCACTATCACCCACAGAACACCAAACACTTGGATAAATGCCAACGCGTTTCGACAGCAATGCTGTCATTATCAAGGCGATAATAAAACTGTTTTATTATCGCCTTGATAATGACAGCATTGCTGTCGAAACGCGTTGGCATTTATCCAAGTGTTTGGTGTCCTGTGGGTGATAGTGATCTAGAGATATACTTAATGGACATTACTATTATTAGCTTACATTACTATTTTATCAGTAGGTGCTGCTGTGCTCCGCAGTATTTGTGAAATCCGTGACGTCATCGCACATTTTTTAATGGTTATTTATCTTTTATTCTGTTTCATACAGACCATATAGTGGAGCTATTTAGAACTACTTCGCACAATTCATCATCAAATAAGAAGTATCCAATCGTAAATTGTCATATTAATAATGATGGGATTTATATGTGACACGTGCAACGTTTGGCCATTTGACATTCTTTTACAAACAGATATCAGTGATTAATCTTCTCGAAAATATTTTCCAACACCACTCTAACACTGACATTAACATTAACACTCTTACTACTAGATACGTATTTCAGTATTAGTGTGGTGTTTGACAACATTTTCGAGAAGATTTAAAGAAAAATTACCTGAGCCTAATTCAACGAGCCATTTTTGACGTTGTAACTGTATGTAGGTATATCTACGTTAGAAACGTAGATTTGGACAAATTTACTATAGGCATGGAAAATATTTCACTATTAAGAGCGATAAATTACGACAAGGCAGATTTTGAATAGGTGAGCCTAGCAATCAATAAATATATCACCAGAGGCGGCTGTAAGTGTCACAAATTATAGATTACTCTAGAGCTTTGTCATATTTGCTAAGCAAACGGGATACAAATACAGTAAAAAGCGGCAATCTAATAAGCCATATGAGCTTTGAAATAATTGAGATATATAAAACACGGCATATTACATAAAATAATATGAACAGAAAGACCTGGGATCATAAAAAAAAGACATTTAACAGCATCACTAAATAGTATTTTAATTATTATAAACATAAAGAAAAAGTAAACTGCACAAAAATATAATATACCCGCAGGACAAACAATACCTATCTTTAGATTTCGTCATTAATTTCGTCATTGATGATAAAAGATGAAAAAAATTTAACATTGTAAACCGAGATTACATACATATATATCCACACGTGAATAATAAAATGATATATCATACGTTATTTCATACGATTCTGCAACTAAAGAAAATATATGTAGTGCTGCCACATTTCTCTATAATCCTGACAGAAAAAGGAAATAGTAAGAAATGCTGCACAGTCCTTTCGATTAGAAAGGGAAGCCTGCCAAATATCATCATATCAACATCCAAATAATCACAAGCATTCGACAGGGTTGATAAACCTGACACATACATCAAAAACACTTTTAGCTACTTATTTTCTAATGCAAAATAACTGTCTATGCAGAAAACTATTTTTATTATAACTTGTTACTGATATGTTAGTTAAAATATATATATTTTTACTGCAATCTATGTATGTAGGTACATCATTTTAAATCATTAAATATAATCCTAAAATGTACATATACCTGACGAATTGGTTGAGAAATAGATTGCACGGCGATTAATTAAATTGCCTAGCCTAAAGGTACAATAAGACAGCCCGCTATACAATGCTCTTGTTCTTTAATAACTCACGCTACCAAAACGTTAACTTCTGTGTACAAAATTTGGAAAACGATTATGCATGCCTGGTCCCCGTAGCGTATTAAATTGTTGATTTATTTTCGCGTTTTTCCTTAAAATTCCTTTTAAAATGGCTAATAAATTACAGGTAGTTATGCTACCTGAAAAATACATCTTTTCGTATTTTATCGCATAAAAAACGAGTAGCTTTTGTTCGTTGGAGATAATGTGAAAGGATAATTAATACTACATATAATCTAAATGCCATTTATGCACATAGCGTCAAAAATAGTTACTATTAGCGTTATGAAAATACATATTTCACAAAAACTATAGCAATGCAGAAATAGCGTAGATTAAAAAACCGAAATTTACCGAAACTGTCAGTCACTGCAAACACCATAAATTTCAAATTAGTTTAGGACACTTGTATTGACGAGGAATTGGTCATCATAATCAACCGAATACCGAATGAGAAAAATGTTTTAAGATATTTGTATCGCAATTTACCTGTGTTGGACAAATTCACTCTCCTTGAAATCACAAGAAGGACCAATAGAAGAAATGTAGTACGAAGAACTAAAATACATGTATGATACAAGAGAAAAATTATTACTTTAAAGTTATACAAACACTTAAATTAATTTTAATGTCAATTTGTTTACAACAAGAAAATGGTAAAATATTTCAGTAATGTGCAATAAGGAAATCAAGAAACATTAACAAAATTATTTGCACTAGTTCTGGGTATCGTCCTTTATTTTACTGCTCCCAAACAGATAAAGGTGATTTAATATCAAAAATCAAACAAGATGTATACCGTGTGTCCACAGAATCATTCTCAACATAGGGATATTCCTTATTACGAGAGATACACATTCGGTTAAATGAGATGAGATTCTCCTGAGGCAAAATGGTATTAAACCCTATAAAAAAACTTCAACTTTAATAAATTAAATATGCATTTCGAAACATTTTATGATACTCTTTTATACAAACTTACCTGATTAAAACATAAATCCTTCAACTGTCATAAAATTTTCTATAGTGATGTAGGTACTACGTAGTACCTACATACATTCATGCATATGTACTTACATACATACTACAATACTTACTTTCTTCCGGCTTTATTGGCGCCAAGTGATATTCTAGAGTGACTCAACTTACAACTACATATGTAGTTAACGCTAGCGTTGATAGTAAAACCAAAATAATTAACTCTTTTAGAAATAATTTATGTCTTCAATTATAAAACTACTACGCTAACAAGACGATTTTAAAATTAAGAAATGAGCAATAGAAAGCCATAAATAACTATGATTTGTTCGTTAATTACAAATTAGGTTACTATTAAATCTATAGACTTATACACACCAAAAGTTTGATTTCTCATCGAATTTGAATTGTTAATTGTGCATTAATTGCCATGGCTAGGATAATTACTGTTATTCAGAGGTATATACAGAATAAAGAAAAATGCATCTATCTAACAATAATTCAATCTAACTGGTAACCATTATTAAAGTTTCTTTATAAAATCTAATTAAATTCGTAATCTTCCGTAAAAAGTCTATGCTATGGTATATTGTATTAATTTCTTCTTGACTTATTCCTAAAAGCAAAAACAACCAAAAATTTGCAAATAAAATGCCATTTTAGAAAATACAATTAAGTGATTAGCACTAATTTGCTTCAAAATTGACGCACAATCTGTTATCTTACTATACTAATACAAAAAGTAGACGTTAAGTAGTATTCATTTAAATATTTGAAAAAATGTAAAACGTCTTAAGAAACGTATATATATACATATACAGGTGTCTACTGAATAGTATATGAAAGTAAAAGAGGGTAAGCTAATGCGATGGAAACCTAAATTCCAAAAAATGAATACATTATGTCCACGCAGTAACGAGAAAATAATATTTTTCAATCTCAGTCCCGCCCTGTTGTTCGATCGTAACGCATAAATGAATGGGCAACACAGGCAGAACGTTGAGTCATTCACAGGCATTCGTTGTCTTATGTGTACATTATGGCAAGTTATACGAATACCGAGTACATGGACATAGTTTTAATCTACAGAGATACAGGATAAAATCTTTTACTGCACCCTACCTACATAAAATCCAACGTCAGACCATCATTTTCCTCGACGGGTTGCCTGTCGTGAGTGGTTTCGTCAAACAGAAACTCAACTACTAAATCTTCGATCAGTGATCCTGTCTACCAATGAATACTGCTTCACAAAAAATAGTGTGCGGAATTATCATAATATTTATCACTGGGCCGATAAAAACCCACAAGATATCCATCAGAGTTCATCCCAACATAGGACATCAATAAATGTATGGGTCGGAATATTCGGCGAATATTTATTTGAGCGAAATGTACTTCCCGAAACATTTAATGCGGTAGATCATTATTGTCTGCAAATGATGGATGACATACCACTACATGTACAACAGCAAATGTAATTCATGCACGATGGGGCACCTCGACATGTTGCCCGACTTGTATAGGAACATTCAAACCAGACATTTGCACATTGGATAGGCCGAGAAGGAATGATTCTGTGGCCAGAAGGAAATCCCGATTTGAATCTGTTAGACTTTTTCCTGTGAGGATACATGAAAAACTTTGTTTATGATCGTCGACGGGAAATTTTTGACGTCGGGGCTCTTCGAGACTGTGTTATCAGAGCGGCCCAGCTTTTGATAAGTTGTGCCGTCGCACAGAAGCGTGCATCCGGAGCTCGTGGTAGTAATTGCGGATTTTAGTTTTTTTTTAAGTTTTTGTTCTGTTTCTCATCAAACTATTAACAACGCAGCGATCTCAAATTTAATAGTAAATTATTAATTACCAGATCATTGGGTAATAATATGTCATTGCACTTGCATATTGAAAGTTTCTGTAATAAAAAACAAAAACACCTGATTTCTACGAAAAAAAAACAGGTCGAAATGAATAAAATCTGTGTTAAATGTGTGACCTTGTTATAAATAGAATGCTTCTGAAAAGACCACGTGTGCAATTCATAGAGCAGCAAAGCTGCTTCGTAAACAAATGCATTCATAGAGTCAATAAACATTTATTTACACGATTCCCATCATTGTGTTCAACACAAAATCGCAAGTATGAATTTTTTGGTTCATAGACTCCTCCCTTTCTCTTGAACAAGGTTAGGCATGAGAAAGAGCTTAAAATCATAAAAGATGCAGTCAGATGTAATGGTTTCCAGCTGAGCTATACTTTAATTAAGAAGTTTAATTAAAAGAATTTTTGCAAGAATCCACGACTTTTCAAGAAGATTTCGGAGCCACATCTTTTATGAGCCTCCTTTTTGCTCCTTTTAGCAGTAGAGGTTTAAGTAAGGAACTTAATCTTAAAATAGTTTACAGTTCGCGGACTAGTTTGTGAAGTCTGATCGGTAACCCTAAAGATCAAATTCAACATTTGGAAAAGTCGAGTATTGACGTAATCAATTTTAAAAATTGTAATCAAAAATATTGGGCAAGCGATCTGTCTCAAATAGATTCAAAGAGCATCTCGCAAATCTTAGACATAATAGAATTGAAAAATCTAGAGTTGTCCAACATATTTTTTTTTAAAGATCGCAATATTCATTGCTCTAATATTAGATTAATTCGACCGATTAGTAATTGTAAATTTCTAAATGTTTTTGAAAGTTCGGCGATTTATAAAAACAAATAGTGCGTAATGAACGGTGATAACGGGCCTATTCCACGTTCGTTAATGTTTTCTTTAATGCCAGATTAATGATACAAATCGCATTGACGTTACATTGTTTACTTGTAACTCTTAGATTTCCTGTTAAGTTTAGTTTGTATTTTTGTTTTATATTAGTTTTGATAACACGTTTGCTGTTAAAACGCGCTGGCAACTTATGAAAGTGTTTGGTGCTTTCTTGGGTGAAAGTGAATTAGTACTCTACACTCTACAAATACATTTGTTACTTCATTATGAGTGTGAGGATGAAAATTAGTTTCAGCCGTTAGTCATTAACGTAATTGTATTATTATTATTTTTATTAAATATAACGAGTGCATACGATCTGTTGAAGCTTGGTCTCTGCAATAACGTTATTTTGCAGTCACTTACAAAAAATTGTATTTCAACAGCAGAATATCTTACTAGCCACATCCGCTGTGATCGACCACGTCATATAAGGGATTACGTAAAATTCAAACAGCGTTACATGTCATCTACAGAACAACTGCTTTGTCTTTGTATTAATAATATTATTGAAAATTATAATCGAACATTGCAATCTTAGTAATCTCATAAAAACAACAAAAATGGTAACCTAATTAGGGAGATATACTTCTGTTACCACATCAAGAGAAGGAATCGCATATACTAATTTGCAGATATTACTCTGTTAATTACAAGCAATTTGAAATAGTGGTTACCTCAAGAAACTTCATTAAATCATTACGCCTTGCGCAACAAAGTATATATATAATTACGCTTTTTTTATTTAATTTAATTAAATTTGGTAAACGGTGAACACATACATACATACATATGTACACAAATTATCGCAGAGCAGTCACAAAGTTTCACTCGCAACAGTCATTTCTTAATTAATTCTAGTGAAATATACTTACGTTCCGTCTTTACATATCATATGGCATTCTTGAAACGACCCAGCTCACTTTCAACCGCCAAACGCAGTAACTTGCACTAGAAAAGAAGGGAGTATCGAACCGACTCGATACAGATTCATTTCACATTAACCACCAGTAAGCCATACACATCCTTAAAAAATATATACATATAAATGGAAGTGACAAATATTTGTGATTACTTAGGATTTTTACTTTTATCGTATTGTGTTACCCAAAGTGATATCACGCAGAAACAAGAACGTACAACATCTAATTCTGAGGTGATTTACCAGTGGAATTTTATAAATTTGACGTGGCCTACATCAGGTGAATATGAAAACGCCGTGTTGTCTGGTGCCTATATACAAGGAAATAGTACCTATACTGACAACTGCAAAATTTTATAGAAATGACGTATACTTTTCGCTACCGAGATATTATCCTGGAACGCCTGCCACTCTAGCTGTAATGAAAAACACAGAAATATTCACGACAAATCCATTACTACAACCATTTCCGAATTGGTGGATTAATAGCGGAAGACACTGCGATACATTTCAAAGTGTTCACAGTATGGAAATTGATAGACGTGGTATAATGTGGGTGCTTGATGGAAACAGAGTATCTAATATCACTACATGTCCACCAAAACTATTCCTACTAGACCTTCGAAATAACGAGGCAATTTTAGATTACTTTGAATTTCCGGAGCATTTATCTTCTCGTTCTGGAGGATTTTTGAACGACCTTGTAATCGATGAAGCTGATGGTGGATACGCGTATATAACCGAAAATAGGAACCATGATCCTGGACTAATTGTATATTCTCGTTTCCAAAATCGTGCATGGAAATTAAGGGATCGATCAATGTTTGCTGAATTAGCTGCATCTAATTTCGCCGTAAGTGGTATCAAAAATAATAAGCTAATAAACGTTGATGGTATTGCCATGTCCCCACTGCCTAAACGAAAAAACCAAGATCGATTGGTCTATTACTGTCCAATAAGTAGCACCAATTTATTTGCCATAAGCAATTCTATACTGAAACATAAAAAACTCAGTCGCACCGATAGATGGAGGAAATAATCCGCTACATTGGAAGAAAACAAGGACAAAGCGATGGGTTAGTGATAGATAATGTAGGTCATTTCTATTATGGTTTGCTAAACTTATACGCAATTGAAAGATGGAGTATTTAGGAACCTTTCATCTCGTCTACGATAGTTGACCAAAGTAAAGACATTTTTCAATGGCCCGACAGCTTCGGATTTGATTCTAAAGGATATTTATATGTTTTGTCTAACAATATAAACAAATTTTTAAATGGGCAACTAACAGTAACCGATGAAATTAAATACAGAGTATCTAGAGCTTTTACTGGAACGAATAATTATTTACATAATTAGAAACGTTTGTGTGGCAAGTTTTTTCGCTAACATCAACAGGTCAATCTCTTCTTACATAAGCATCCTTTCAAAATCGGCATGTTATGCATATATGTATCTTCGTATGTATTTCAGATACAAGAGATAGTATTGTATTGATATTAATTGCACTATTATGAAAATGTGATTTGTTTCGTATCCAATAGTAGTATGTGTAAACTCTCCGTTTCTGTATGTTTAGACTAACATAATTTTATATAATTCAACTAGGATTATTGTCTCCCTAGTAATTTAGAAATAAATAAATTCGTTATATCTACACAACATGGTACAATTTTCTTGTATTTATACTTTGTCACAGATTCGGCAGAATTACCTATAATTATTATATTCACCTTTCTGTATGGAAATGAAAAATATATTCGACTTTCAACCAGAATATTCGAACGAATTTGCGTAATCATTATAATCTAACAATCGTATGTATGTATGTAATCCTGACTACAGCAACTTAATACACTCTTATCCTTATTAATCATAATGAAATAAATTACTGCAATTACTTCCTAGCACTGTTTGTACTGTGGATACTGTATACAAATTACGCGTGAATCACGAATATACTTACTAAAACATAAGTACGATGTAGCTTAAAATGGACAACAAGTTGCTCACAAAACGAGCTTTTACTTGGTGTTTACCTATGTAATTCAATTGTTATTTATATTTCGAGCCATTTACGGAAGTGTTTCTTTTTAATTTCTGTTTTCATTTTTTGTACTTTTTTACTATTTATGAAAAATACATAAACTATTAACTTGGCTTTTTTTAAACTCTACGCGGTGGTAGTTTCATATTTTCATCCGACACTTTAATACAAATTCAAAAATATGCCACGTTTCTGATATTACTTTTTAAAGTAAATTATTTATTTTCAAATTTTTTTGTAGTAAGTCTTTCATAGTGATAAGTGATATAGGTAAAATAATTGACACTGGAGAGAGCACAATTTAGCAATAAAAAATATGATAATATTAGAATTAAAAAGTATATGGAAAATAGTGAAAAATAGAATTCCATAAAGTATTAATCAATCTAAAATACATATTTATGTGTATATTATATGGTTCATAACTCCGACATATCAACTCGATAACTCGAAAATAATATAGGAGTAACCAAATTCATTACATTATTTTAGGCAAAAATTAATTTTACTGGTATAAATTTCATATTTGTGAAGCTCTTACACTAGAAAGCTTCAAATTCCCTTTTCAAATTATATTCACTGAGAATATGCTTACTAACAACGAAGACTGCCGCAACACAGTAAAACTCCCGAGAACACATTTACTTATAATAACTACTTAACAAGAAGCTTTTCTTGTTGCAAAATAATTTAGAAAACAGATTACACAATTTATCTTTGGCACTAGGTAGTAGTAGTTCGTTACAATTCAACGGTACTCCAACACTTAATTTTGAACGCTTTTGTGAGTATTCATATCGGTAGCAACTAATCAAATTTCCTCGATCTCCTACCTTTATCCCACTTTGTCTTTAGTTACATGAACATTGTTTGGAAAATTATCTCCAACTGTTAAAATCTGTAAAAGTAATAGTAATTTATTTATATCACATCTGCTCACGCATGTGGATTTGTAGAATGTATATCTACATATTTATACAAATTTCAAGTTACACGCCTTCTTTAATAGCAGTAAATAAACCAGCATTCCTACTAAAACGAGATAATCAATGTAAATCTTAGCGTTTTATTTCCAAAAAGAATAAACTTCTTGGGAATATACAGTAATGAAAAAATTGAGGCATAAACTAGACGTACCTATACAAAGTACAAGACCAAGTTCCAGTTCTTGAGATAGCAACGATTGAACATTCAGTGGATTATAGGATATTAGTGGGTTACACCAAATTACCAAATACAACATACGTGACGTATTTTGATTTTTGGTTATGAATACCAAAAGCCTTTCAAGGATCTGAATTTAGAAATATATACGTTCAAGCAAAACGTTAGAGCGATAGATAACAAGGTGATACATGCGGGTCATATCATTTTCATTCGAGTAAAGAAAGTGCAACAGATGAAATATTAGAATTTTAAATAGATCGAACAATAACGATACTCCTGGAGTATACACATTCACGCGAAATCTAAACTAAATATTCCATTAATTTGGAAATGTTGAACAATGATCACAGTGTAAATCTAGAAGACCAGTTATATGTAAGTTATAAGTGTTAGAGATTTCGGTATGCTTTCGCGGTAAACATTAACGAATTTGGGCTGTATCGAACGTGTGGTAGCGGATATATACACCAGTGTGCATAAAACCGTATCGTACAAATGCCTAAGATCGACGCACAATTAAAAATATTTTTCAACATTGGTACCAACGTAAAATAATTAAAGGCACTGCTCCCATGTATGCGTTACTAGTACTGTTAGGGCCAAAAAGCTGCTCAATTAGGGAAAAAATGTGCTTTGGTATAGTGAGTGCACCATACCAATTCGAAATTAATTACTTTTGTTTTACGACAATTATGGAACACTCCTGCAATGTCTTACCTGTATAACATCCTAGAAGCGCCTGCTAAAAATTAGACTCAAATAACAAATAAAACTAAGGTTTGTGTTGAATACAGTGCACGGCGCAAAATTAACTGCTATCATTGATATCAAACTGGTATCAATTACCAAATAATGACCTTCTTACGGAAACTACTAAATTGGGATGAACTGGATACATTCCTGTATCGTCTAACAAGTATGAGGTGGGTAGGTATGACGATTTGTGTCGTTGTAACAACAGATAATTATCATTAAATTACTACCTGTTGTTGGTATATGTATAATGTGGCAATAAAGTATGGACTATCCCTAATAATTTGGTAGCCTTCAGGTTTTATGGAAAACGCTCGAATACGTCAATTAAGGTTTTCAGTTTCCGATATTTTGACAAAATTACTTTGTTTTTTTATTGATATCTGTCAAAAATATGACCTCGTCGACATTTTTCTTAAATGACAGTACATGGCATGCGATACATCATTTGAAAGCTCTTGCTTCACTTATTAGTATGTTCCTAGATTTTTATGCGATTCTGTCGCTCCGTTTCAAAATGGCGGACGTTTATTTGTGAAAATTATTTTAAATTGTCTTCTAAAAGAATAACTCTTTATTTATCAGAGAAAAACAAACTTTGTTAAAAAAGAAACTAGTTATAAAACGATATTAATATATAAATGATATACATATATTAAAAAAGAAAATAGCGCCGTCAATTTTAGAGCAGATATTGAAAACTTTATTATTATTTAACTTGTATTATTTATAATAATTTAATCACCTAATCGCTTCTGAATTTAATCAAATTAATTCTTGACTAGGTTTCTTGCCATGTTTTTCCCCTAGTCCTTGAACAGAATTGTTAGAGCTAGACAAACAGACATTGATATAAAGATCATTATTCTTATAATTATAAATTTACAATTCAAAATTATTTTAAATTGCTCGCGATATAGTGACAGATAATTTTGCTGTTAAGCATGGCTAATCAACCTAATAAATTATAAATGTTCTGGAATAAATCGATCTTTAATCGAATTAATAGTTTGAATTGACCTAAAAGTGGCAAAATATCTGAATAAATAAATTACCTACTCTAAAAGCGATATACGGTTGTAATTATCTTTATATGAATGTCTGTTTGTCTAGCTCTAACAATTCTGTTCAAGGACTAGGGAAAAACACACGCAAGAAACGTAGTCGAGAATTAATTTGATAAAACTCAGGCGCGATTAGGTGATTAAAGTAACTATTATAAATAATACTTACGTTTTCAATATCTGTTCTAAAATTGACGGCGCTATTTTCTTTTTTAATATTTGTATATTATTCGTATACATATTAATATCGTTTTATAACTAGTTTCTTTTTTAAAATCTTAACGTTGTCGGAATCAAAGTTATGTCGCAATTCTTTAGAATGCTTAAGGCTTATTTTGGTTCCACACTCGAACCAGTTCAGAATCGTTCTAAACGTGCGACCAAATAAAAGTTGTGTTAGATATTAGTCATGCAGATAGTCTATGATTATGATGGTCTACTATTAGAACTGGTTCGGAACCGTTAAGAATGCGAAACCAAAACAACCCTTCAGACAAAGCAGTATCCGCGGTTATGTTATGCGATACAGTTCATGATGATGGGTATCGTACACTTTTAACTAAAATTAGTAATTAGCGAGAATTAACGGTCCTTTCCCTGTAGCGACTGGTATGTAATGCATCTGGGAGTGCTGAAGTCCTGAATGCACTTGAATGTCGAGATTTCTTTGTCCGACATTTTCCGAGGTTCGAGAGTTCGATTTATGTTGTTGTGACAACTGGTATAGTAATAATGATAATAATAATAATTAGTTCTCTTTCTGCGAAATATGTTGTTTATTCTGCATGAATACATGCCCTTAGGTCATTTTTCACCTTGAGGTATGTACAGTATACCGCCATAATATTAACCGCCAACTTAATTTATTAAATTCTGTAAGATAACCGATGAATTTTGGGGCAGCATCCGATTAGAATAAATAGTTTTTGGTATCGTAGGGGGATTTAGCGGTTACATTATCTAAGTAAATCCATCAAAATGGTGCTATAGAAAAACTGGGTGTCGAATATATGTTAATTATAAACCTAAGGTAATTAACGATGTATTTTATATGGAATAACACTTGCTTTTCATAACGCCAGAAACAAATATAAAACTATAATACGACAATTGAACGAAAATGAACAAATTTCGGAAATGACAAGAGTAATAAAACTGTAGCGTAATAGGTATAGTGAAAATATTTACCTTTTAACTTACGAAAACTAAAAATCATGCATACATATTAATATACCATCACTGCATATCTTGTTTTACCGTTTATAGACAATTTTATTATGCAAATATAAATGCCTATACAGTAGGCGTCGTAGATGTCTGTACTGTGAAGTAATACAAAACTACGGGGAAAATAGAAGGCAGATTTCGTGGTAAAGTAGTTATGCATTGAAATTGCATCTTCGTGGTTTAACACAGCCATGCAAGTCAAAAGAAAAGTTATCTTGGATGCATCTGTATACTTCTGGTTTTAAGACTTTATCCTCCACTCATTTTCTTGAATTCCGTCTGAGTTTGTATTGCAGAAGTTGAACATGCTTATATAATAGTATATTATAATACATGTGTATAAGTAAGCCTTTAAAGCACGCGCGACATGTTTAAAAGCACGACGCGAAGCGCGCAAGTGCTTTAAAGGCACTTATACACGCGGATTATACGCTATTTTTTATTATACCTGCACTACAATGCGAAAATAACAAAAAGAATAGAAGAATTGGTGCATTTTACAAAGGAGGGTGTGGTTCTAAGTTTTAATAATGAACATAGCAACGGTTAGAAATTAGTGTTGGTTGGTTGTGATTGCTGTGACATTTAATGTCAAATGTTCTGAATTTAGAATGGACAATATGAGTGGAGAGATTTCTTTGAACGATTAGCTGAGCAAGCCGAATTGAAATTAATTCTACAAAAATAAAAAATTGCATATTATAAAGAATATGAGAAATTATTAGCTTGGATGACAAGGAAGAATTACCACACTGTGGACGAAACATTGATGCTATTGTGGCGCGATTACTGTCATTACTGTCATATATAATGACATATGTTTTTGTCTAGGCGACTTTAAAACACGCCGTGCTATACCTAATGCCCCGGCCCATGGCCCTTTTTCGCACGCAAATGCGTTCGAGATTAGTATATTATGACTAGAGATGGGCAGTTCACGAACTACTCAGTTCAAAGACACGTATCCTTAAAAAGACTCAATGAACTGTGTCCGTAAAATTATTCTTAGTAGTTCCCAGTTCATCATTCATTTATTACCATTATTACTGCAAACTTAAACTTTTATAGAAATTGAAATATTAAACAAGATTTCTATTATGTCTATATGTACAATTTTAAAATAATGTATAGCGCATTGAAAAACCAACAAGAGAGACGTTCAAAATGAACTAAGAACTAGAACTTACAGACACACAAGACTCGAAAGAGCCACAAGTTCAAATGAACTAGGAACTAGGTGAA
>ML218851.1:38720-71122 GCA_004785975.1 Popillia japonica
AGCCACAAGTTCAAATGAACTAGGAACTAGGTGAACTTACAGACACACAAGACTCGAAAGAGCCACAAGTTCAAATGAACTAGGTGAACTGACTGACTCACAAGAGCCGAATGAGAGAACCGGTCGAAATGAACTGAGTAGTAGGTAAATTGTCTGATACAAGATTCGTAAGACACGCGTTCGAAATACATTAATGCAAATCAAACCGCAACATATTCTTTGTAAAATAAGAGACTAAAGAAACGTGTCGCAATTCTGTTATAATAAAAATTGTCTTGTGATAGTAATTTTTTTCTTTATCATATCATTACTAATATTTGGCGACTTTATATAACATTTCTAACGGGGAATGTTCATTATCTAATGCATAACATATACATACTTAACTATACGGGAATATCTGCAAAGAAATTACTAGCACCTACGGAAAATCAGAAATGAACTGCGAACTGACTCAAAGATACAGTTCAGTAAAATGAACTAGAACCGATGACACGGATCTGTAAATTGAACTGAACTGCCCATCTCTAATTAAGTGCATAATCAAGCTTTTAAAGCACGAGTAACGAGTTTAAGCTTTAACGTTACGAGTGCTTTAAAAGCTAATTATGCACTGTGTCATACGATATTTTTTAGTATAAATGCACCAATAATTTTAACTAGAAGAAATCAAATCAATAATTTCAATACATTTTATCGAATGATATGTGTCTCTATATTATGTCATTTGACATTTCACTTAATTATTAAACATCATTGTTGTATTAATAATGTCGACAGAAATTCAAAAACTAGCTGCTGAAGCTGAATTAAGTTTAATACCTGCAAAGTCCAAATAATAATTCAAATCAATAATCAATAATTCCAATACATATTATCGAGTGACATGTACCTATATGTCAATTGACAAACGCTTGGGATTGGCTGTTACAAAGCAACCTTTATACGCACGGCGTGCGATAAAAGCCCGATTATGCACGCTTATGGGTGTGTTTTGATTGGTTTATGATGCAGGTATAATAAAAACGATATTATATTTGAGCGGATGGGAACATTTGGTGTTCGTATTAGCTCTATATCATCATGTTAAAGGACGTAATTTCAGATAGAGCTGTCGTTATATTTCTCGAAAAGCATTTCCAACTAAGTACTTGTCATTGAAAAAAGACATTACAAAAAATTAAAACATTTGATTAATATAATAAGAAAACAAATCTAACTAATGCACCAGAAATAAATGTAAAAAGTCAAAGTAGATGTGTAGCAAGTAGAACATAAAAAAATACATTCGGCAATCAGCAGTAAATTATAATGTAAGTATCTATTGCTTTTACAGACAAACATATAAAATAATTACTTATTTGGCAATAAACCAAGCCAGATGCCACTTCATTTTTCACTTATTTTTAAAAATCACTAAAAATTTGACGAACATACCTGTATAATCTGAACGCGTGGTTCTAGCGCAATGAAATTTGCTATGAAAGTAGTACTAAACTACTACAACTTACCCTCATGCGAATAGCGCCGTAAACCTGCTGGGACAGAATGCATGAATAACGAGAGTATCTCCCGCGAGCGGAGCGTACCATCACTACGCGACGAGTCAATAAGTCGTCGTATGGCAGTGAAAGGGATGGCCAACCATGTCGCCTCAACTCGCTTCCATAGCTACCCAACGTTACCCGGAGAAGCCTATAACGTTGAAGTTTCCGACCGATCATACCCCAGACATCAGATTCACATCCGGTGAACGAGCTGGCCATGCAAGCATTCGTATACGGTGCTCTTCCACAAAGTCCTGTACTACACGTGCGACGTGCGACTGAGCATTGTCGGCACACCTCAGCCGCTCAGTATAAAATGTGGCGATAGCAAAAATCGCTGCACAGACTCCGCATCTGTGCAAATTTTATCGATGTATCTTCACGCGTTCAGAGCATACAGGGTGTGCTCGTCAATTATTTTCAGCAGTGAATTGTAACTATTTTAATTCACTATGAATAATTCACTTATACAGTAGAATGAAGGTTTTTGTGCGACTGTATCACGTTGGTATCTTCTTATTAAATTTATAATTGCATATTTGCGAATTACAGAAGTACAACCGATTTTACACTTACTATAATAACTGTGTAAATTTTCGTATTAAGTATGACATAATATAAAATTATGTTGTTATATTAGACGCTACATAACACAACTTTGTTATATAACATATTTTTGTATAAAGATTTTCCTTATTTTACATCAACCTGTTTTAGTTTTTACTTTATCTTATGTTAATTTAGAGATAACAAACTAAACTTTTCTAGCAACGCTGAATAGTATACGAGTCTTCCCAAATAAGTATCTCATGTGCTAGATAGAGCATCCTACATCAATATTCCACCTTTACAACGTTTTCTTGTTACGTAATAAGGAAATACTTATTAATATTGATAATATGCATACTTATAACATAACTCTTCTTCTGTCATCGTTTAAACTAACGGTGAAATTTTAAGGAAATAAGTAATGAAATGTCGTTAACTCGTAAACGGTCTACTTCACAATACTTTCATATAAAATTATACACTAGGTGATTCCTAACTTTGTCAATATTATCACAGTACACATTACACACGATCATATCATTCAAAAGTAGAATAATGGAAGCGTTTTGAAAGTAAAACATGGAAATATGTACGTTTCGGTCAACAACTGCACGAATTGTTAAAGAATATTTGCATTAAAATGTTAATATGTCATACTAGGAATCTTATATACAGATCCTTGCATCGCAAGTGCCGTCAAAATATTATATCGATAGTTGAACGGTATGTCTTAGTTAAGTCCATATGCCGCGCCGGCGCCGATACATGTTGCAGAGAATACGTATGAATATTTGGATATTTGCAGTCTCCAGTTAGGCATTGTAGAAGATAGTTGTCTCATATGTTCTAGCGCTTTACGATATTTTATTACATTTTCATTTTTTTATTATTCTTGTTGAAACAATATTCTTTTCATTTGCATTTTCTTATTATATCCTAATCTGTTAATTGTCTCATTCTTCAAGCATTTTTGCTAAACATATTCGTTTAGTTAGTGTTTTGTCGTCGTTTCTATTAGGTTTTCTGCAGAGTTTAGTGTAAGATACATACATAAGTATTTATTTAGTTTGTTAGTTTGGTATTTATATGTTATAAAAATAATGGATGTTTATAATTTAGTTCAAAGAAAACAAATTATTAAGTGGTATCATCAGGAAATACCCTTAAGGCAAATAATAGAGCGCTTTTATGAGAATTATCAATCACGACCCGCTCTAAAAACAATTCAGCGAATAATAAATAATTTTGAAAGATTGGGCTGTATTATGCCGAACAAGCACAAACGTAATAGGCAGCCATTTGTTTGCCAAGACGAAAGAAATCTTTTAATTTGTGCCAGTGTCGAACAGAACCCGAAAATATCTTCATTGGGTATTAGTGAGCAGCTGGATATTTCCAAAAGCACAGTATGCCGTGTTTTAAAGAAAAATAAATACCATGCCTACAGATTACAGAAAACAAATGAAATATTTCCCGAAGATGAAGAACAGAGAATGGAATTTTGCGAAAATATGATGCATATTTGCAATCAAAACGCAAATTTTATTGCAAATATATTATTTACGGACCAAAGTACTTTCTCGTTGCGCGGAAGATATAATCCCGCTGTACCTCGACACTGGGCAAGAGAAAACCCGCACCTAAGATACAATACTAGAACTCAGTATCCCCAAAAATTAAACGTTTGGGCGGGATTACTTGGAGAGCATAAAATTGGACCATTTTTTATAGATAGCAATTTAACAGGCGAGAAGTATCTTAACTTGCTCCAGAATCGAATTATCCCACACCTCCACGAATTGGCGCTCAACTTGGATAACATATGGTTTCAACAGGATGGGTGTCCCGCTCATAATAGTAGAGTTGTACGGGAATATCTTCATAATGTATTTCCAAACCGTGTTCTAAGTACCTGGGGAACTATTCGCTGGCCACCTAGATCACCAGATCTCTCCCCTAATGACTTTTTCTTATGGGGATACATGAAAACTAAGATCTATACATTTGAAAACGATAGACCAAACAATTTGGCAGAATTGCAACACAAAATTATTAACACTTTTGATGACATTCCTCCAGCAATTTTACAGAATGCGCAACGAGGCTTCTACGATCGTTTAGCATATTGCTTTGAGGCGACCGGAGGACGTTTCGAGCATTTAATGCATTAGAAAAGTGGTCGCTTTTATGTTAACTTATAAAATAATAATTTATGACTAATAATAGATTCCTTCTGTTGTAACATATGCATATTTTTTTAACGTTTATTCCTGCAAATATGAGAATATTCATTTTTTATTTAGCTACTAATTACAGAATTAAAATTTCATTATTTTACTGTGAATTGTTGTAATAATACACAGTATTACTATTCTCCACATAGCTTTAATATTTTACATTTTTCATATTCTTATTATAACTACATATTTAGTTTTTAAGAGGATAAAAACAGCGAGCACATTGTGCATGTTAAAGAAAATTTTATCATATGAGTCTATCTACATTACGTATAATTCATACCACCGGCGCAGCTACGCACGTACATACATACTACAACGCTAAGACCCGCTCAACGAAGTAACACGTCAATCGGAGCGAGCGTTTGACGGCACTTACGATGCAATGATCTGTATATTTTCCCAAGTATAGTTTAGTAGTATAGTATCTATGTAATTATCTACAATAATTGTAATCGCATTTATGCTTGCGTTTGTTTTTCTACATTCATAAAATAAAGTCGTAGTCATAACCTAACAAAAAAGTGATAATATTTAACTTTTTTGTATTAACATATACAGTATGTTTACGGCCACCCCAGTCATCTTAGAAACCAATGGCGGATCTAGAAAAAACATTTGGGGGGGGGGCAAAACCAGGGAAATTTAAATTCCACGGAGGTGGTTTTTGAAGTATTTAACTAATTAAAATATAGGCGTACGTAAGAACTTAAAAATTACCATTACCATTACCAATGACCATTCAACGTTGTCATACACAGTAATGTCATAAGCGTTCCCATTTATAGTAAGGAGACGAATACTAATCGATACTTAGACGAAAAGAGATGTCTTATAAAAACATTGCTAAAAATGACACAGAAGATCAGTTGTAAGATAAGTTCACAAAAGAACACCTACAAAACCAGAGACATATCGCAAAGACGGAAACAAATGAAGATCCAGCGTTTAGATTTACAAGAGCTACACATGCGCACATCTTCCTTATATCGCCTTCCAAATAAAAGCCAGCTACTACTAAAAAGTTATACTAGACAAACAGAAAGGAACAAGTGAAAATTTTTCTGTGCAATACCACCGAAAAGGCTTCAATGCAGTAATCATTGCTTATGCAAACCTATATTGTGCCTATATAGTATTGTATTATAGAAATTAAAGATGTATGCCTAAGTTCAAAAATAAAACAATTATACAGAGAGTATGCTAGTTACTCTTTTTAGATTCCATCTACTATACTACAAACATGCAATACAATTTTTAAAAAGTTATGTCAAATCGTGTGCTTACAATTTGCAATTCCTGTATTAAATTCATTGGATGCTATAAGCAGAGATCATAGCCGCAATTAATATAACATTAAACGATCTATGAAAATTGGACTTGCGTTTTAGACGTAACCTAGCCCTTTGTGTAGTGGAAGTTTTCCAGTATGTGAGGTACGCATGTAATTATTCTTTGTTGAACGTAAGAAAAATAATCCAGGGTCTCTTTATAAGTAACGTCAAGGTTCAGTAACTGTGACAAAGCCTACTCTATGTGCTAATTCAGTTTGTTTGTGAATAAATATGTATGTATGTAATAATACTTTATGGGGAAAATTAATTTATTTTAAAACAGACCGATCACAACTATCGTCAAAAGTTACTTTTTATAGTAATAACTGTAACACTAATTAAGAATCTAGTTTAATTAAAACGAAAGTTGTATAATAGCGGTCCTACATATGTATGTAGGTACGTTATGTCATGTTAGCTAGTTATATAAAAAGTGACGAGAATTATAGCGGCATACTGAAATTGAGTTTACGCACAATTACAGAAGTCACACTTCATATTATAGGACTTTTATACCGGAACACTAGCTTATGATAATCTAAAATCAATTATTCAAATATCAGAGAGAAATATACAAAACGTATATAAGAATTACAATGATACGGTATACATACATATGTAGTTCCATCGGCAAAATAAAAAAAACACTTAATAGTAAACTTGATATCCCCACTACTACTCACAAGAAATAATAATACCATCGGGAAGGTATACTTTATGCAGATTTATAAAACCACAAACAGATAGCTAACTTCGAATCATTCTCATACTCGTAGTTGTCGACAGAAATCCGCAAATAATGCAAACGCAAGTGCCGCTCATTTGTGAGATTTTCGGTCTTTTTCTCGTTAATTTGTGCACGCCCAATGATGAGAGAGTTACCAACAAATACAAGAGAAATACAGACAAATTTGAAGTGGATTATCAGTGGGACTACATTAATTATACCTGGCCTACACCAGAAGATTACACAAATGCTGTTGATACCGAAAAATATATACCAGAAAACAATGTAATGGCAGGTATAAAAATTTATAAAGATTATCTCTACATAGCATTGCCCAAAATACGTACAGGTGCCCCTATAACTTTAGCAGTAATTCCTAGAAATTCAAAATATAAAGACAATGTTTTATTGAGACCATTCCCAAATTGGAGGATGCATACCGGAAGTAATTGTGCAACATTACAAAATGTTCAAAGCATGGAGATCGACAGTAGAGGCGTCATGTGGGTATTAGATGGAAACAGATTTAACAATTTTACACAATGTCCACCGAAATTAGTTCTTTTGGATTTAAAAAATAGAGGTAAAGTGGTTCATATCTACGAATTTTCTAACGACATTTGTTCTAAAGATGGTGGATTCTTGAATGATATAGTGATTGATGAAAGTGATGGAGGATTTGCTTACATAACGGAAAATAGTGCGCATGACCCTGGTATCATAATATATTCCAGATCAAACAATAAAGCTTGGAAAATTAGAGACAAGAGCATGTTCGCTGAAATGGAAGCATCGAATTTTTCAGTTGACGGTTTAATCAATGACAAATTAGTTCCTGTTGATGGTATTGCTCTATCTCCAAATCCAAATCGAAAAAATGAAGATCGATTAGTTTATTACTGCGCTTTAAGTGGATACCAACTCTACGCTATAAGTAATAGGATACTGAAGAATGAACAATTTTGCAAAACCGGTGCATGGCGGAGGTTCATTAAGGCTGTCGGGAAGAAACAAGGACAGTCAGATGGGTTAGCAATGGATCATGAAGGAAATTTATATTACGGTCTTCTTAATATGTATGGAGTTGGGAAATGGAATATCTACGAACCATTTAATAACAGCAAAATTATAGATCAAAATAATAGTACGATGATATGGCCAGACAGTTTCTCCTTTGATGGTCAAGGATTTTTGTACGTCTTATCCAATGGAATTCATAAATACTTCAACCCAGATTATGACCTTAAAAGTGATAACGGAACCAAGTTCAGGGTAATGAAAATCTACACTGGAACTAAAAGTTATTTAACTTAATTTATTATATATATATTATTGCATAATGTACATCATTTATATACGCCATTTTTAATTCTAAAAAGACGACTAGTGATGAATGGGTGGCGTGCCATTTCATGTAATTGGCTAATGTTTTTAATTTCATTAGACCTAGATTATGTAAGATACTCCATCACAGATACAGTTAGTTTGCGATTATATGTATGTCAAAGCGCGTAGAATATATTATTACTCTTACTTAATAAAATAAAAGTGTGTTATTGCTTTATTATAACTGTTGGACTATAACTTACAACAATCTAGTCTAGTTTTCCTACACATATACGTAGTAAAACTTGACATTGAAGTAAATGAATATAGTTACGTTCTCTCTCGTTTAAACTATCGTATACAATGCATTAACATTTGTTATATTTATTAAAATTTGCAATTAAAAGTAGAATGACTGTTACCGTGTACTTAACATATCTACATAAATAAAAATTCCATAAACTGAAAATGTGTACATAAATAAAGATCATTCGGCTAATGATATAGCTCCATATCATTCAATATCTTTCCCTAAAACTGAATATAAACATGAATAGTTTGTAAATATAAATTTAACTTATTGTAATCTATTTTGACTTAAAATTATGTACGACTATTACTATTTAAATATCATGTTAACGTCTTAAATTTTTCCATATATGCTCTATTTGCTCACCAACTTTTTTAAACTGAATTAGTACAATTATAAATAAAATTAAATGCTATTAATAGTTCAAGTAATCAGAATGGTACTTCTCGTTTATTGCTATAATTGTATACATTATTATTAAACCTCCAACATAACAATAATATTCGAAATTGTGCTCTACAGTGACTGATAACTCGTGTTTAATCGTCTCTGCATGATTTCAACAAATTAATGCCACATTGTCTGATGTGCAATGATCCTCTTGGAGTGGTTAAAAGTTTCATCAATTATTGATTCGCTTACTTATATTGTAATTTTACTACATAGACGCGACTTACAAAGCACGCTAACCTTCCTATAGGTATACTACCTATACGTTATAATTACACGAACTATTCAAAGTACCATGATCACCGTCGCTTTCTAACTGTACCATCAAGCATAAATACCTCAGAAATGAGATCTTCCTTCGATCTGCAGACTATCAAGTTTACCATTTTGCACTATATAGCTCTCGCAATATTTTAACGTTTCAAGACAACGTATATTTCAAAACGTCACATCATGTGATTGTAATTAGTTCTTTTTTTAGTGCTATAGAGCACGCATGTACCTACTACTTCAATAAAATTGAACAATTAAGTCAGCTACTTTCGAAATGAGATTGTGAAAAAGTGTATATTGGAGACCATATCGATATTTGTTTTACGAGTTCCATTTTGCCAACTATCTTGCTCTAAGTAGAACATTCTACATATTTTAACATTTTTCAGGAAAAACATGCATTTAATAAAAATAAACCAGATTTCAAATTAAATTTTATACGATATAAATGGCAGAGTATATAAAACTTTTGTAAATACAAATTTAAATTTATTGTAATTTACTATATGTTTTAAATAATGTTAGCGGCCATATTTAGTAATAAACTTCTACAGTACTTAATATAAACACAATTAGCTACATATAAGTAAAATTCCCAAAATTTATCAATAGAATATACATACATGTACTAATTATTTTTTAGTGTATTATTTAAGTTTTCTTATATACTTCATACAATACATTCTTATGTAAAAATACAGAACTTCTAAGACAAGTACAAGAAATGAGCAGAAAACACTACAAGAACACGTAGTATTTCAAAAGAACTGCTGTTGCAACTTCATTGTGAGACCTCATTTCTAGGAAAGAGCTTTGACAGCAATGTAATATTTAAAGTTTTACCAAATTTATTATTTAAGTATTGAATAAAGAATTTATTTGAAACGTTTGATCGTGGCCTGATAAAATTTATCAAATGTGGTACATACAGTGCTTTCGAATAGTAACGAATAAATTCATTATTTCTGAAATTGAGTTTTTTCGAAAAAGTCGTCTGACACGTCGATTTTGTTTTAAACAAACGCACTTTACGACATACGACCCATATTTGTGACGTAATCGTCATTGGAGATATGACATCATTGATAATTTTTTAAATGCCTTATCTTATCTTTCGTTTGCAGTATGTTTGAACTGTTTATTGAGTAGTGACTTTATGATTTTATTTAAAATGGAGAAATTAACTGAACGAGAACGAATTTAAATTCTTTGCATGATCGGATTTGGAGGATGCGCACCCAATAAGAAGTAGGTAGCTGAATTGTTCAATGAAACTCGTCCTGGTCGGCGTCCCATTAGCCAAAACATGATAAGCAATATTGAGTCTAAAATTCGTAACTTTGGACATATTCGTGATTTACCTAAATCTGGTCGAACCTCAAAATCAGAAGAATATCAGCGTAACGTCTTATTGGCAATACAATAAAATCATCACTCAACACTTAACCAAAAGTGGCTTCTGATTTCAATATGGCAGCGTCAACAGTTCACAAAATTGTGAAAAAAGCAAAGTATCATCCTTATAAGGTATGTCTTGTTCATGAGCTATCTCAAGACGACTTTGATTGGCGAATTCAATTCTGCGAGCAAATGCAAGAGCTATGCACTAATGATAATAATTTCATAAGAAACGTATTTTTTTCTAACGAGACTACGTTTGCTTCGAACGGCCATGTCAATAAGCAAAACTGTCGTCATTGGACTACCGAGAATCCCCGATGGATGATGGAGTATCGCACTCAAAATCCTCAGAAAGTGAATGTGCTGTGCGGCATAGTCGAAGGAAGAATTCTGGGTCCTTATTTTTTTTGACGTGAACCCGATGGGTTAGATATTTGTTTCTTTGAACCGACCTTATTCGCGAACTAATAAATTTAAATCCAAATGAGGAGCGTGATCTTCCGAGAAATGACATTGTCTTTTAACATGATGGTGCACCTCTCCATTATGAAGCACCTGTCCGTGCTTATTTAGATGAAATGTTCCCGAATCGTTGGATAGGGAGAAGGGGGCCGATTGAATGGCCACCCAGATTGCCAGATTTGACACCCCTAGATTACTTCTTGTGAGAGTACTTGAAAAGCAAAGTCTATGTTAGTAGACCGGCGAATTTAGAAGATTTAAGAGAAAGAATTTGTCAGAATCGTATCGTATACCTCCTGAAGTTATTGACCATATTCAACAAGAATTTATTAATCGTCTTGGTTACTGTCAGGTAGCCAACGGTGAACAATTTCAACATTACTTTAATCATTTTTAAGAAAAATAAATAATAATAAATAAAATATTTTTTTTTCATTTTTTTTTATCAAACCTACATACGCTAATGTAATAATATTTTTAAGGATGTGTACGCTGTTTCAATTGGCATGATCGAAATTGGGTGTTGCCATTTAAAAACATTATCAATTACGTAATATCTCGAATGACGATTACGTCACAAATATGGGTCGTATGTCGAAAAGTGACTTTGTTTAAAACAAAATGGACATGTCAGAGGATGTTTTCGAAAAACTCTCAATTTCAGAAATAATGAAATTATTCGTTACTATTCGAAAGCACTGTAAGAACATATGTATATAGCTCACATATAATGAATAATTATTATTTTTTATTTGTAATATTTTCAAAATCGCTTGGAAATACACTGTTATGCCTTATTTTTAGTACAGACGTTCGATAATTAGGTTTTAGACAACACAGTTCTTCCAATTAACTTGCTCTATATCGTGGTACCAAGCAGTTCCCAATTGGGTTTTAGTTTCTTTTTTTTCTATTCTAGTCATGATTTTACAGAAAAGTTATAATACATGTATGTATATTTGTTCTAATTAATGACAAGCCGAGTTCAAATGTATAAAAACAGTATATCGTGTTCGATTTAAAAAAACATTATGAACAAATCTTTTAACAACGATGAGCTTATTATTTCTATTTTATAGTAAGAAAAGAATATCGCAAAGTGTACAAAATTCCTGCGGTTAAGTAACCATATCTGTTTAAAAATTTTGATGATTGTATATAATGTTAAAACACTGCACTGCATTATTGGGTAATTTATCGACTACTGAAGATTACTCTAGTAAAATGTTATATATATTCAGCATTTTTTGGCAATAACATAAAATTTTGTTGTGAAAGAAAAATTAAAATTTAATCCTATATTGAGAAAAATCTATTACGTGCTATTAAATGATTTCTTAAGAGTTATGTAAGTATCGCAATATGTATGTACATACTTTCGAAGAGTATAGGGATTAAACCGATATTGAGGGCAAACGTGCAACTCGTGATATATCATTTTATAATTTCAGAAGAAATTTTTAAGTAAGTAAAAAGTATTAAGTGTAAGCAGTTTACATCTATGTAGGTACAATATTATGAAAGTCTTAATTAGCCTATTGTATTATTAATACGCACCAGATTATATTAAACCTAATTACGTTTAAAAAAACGCGTTAAACCGCGAATGAGTAAAAATGTAAAAATTTAAATAGAATAAATTTTAGCAAACTGCTATTAAAATTAATTTTGTTGTCAAGCTCTTGAAGTTTAAAAGTCGCAATTTTTGACATTCTTATTTGTCAAATATAATTTAGACAGCTTAATATTTGACCTATAAAATGTTTCTTCACAAATGTTGTTTTCTAATAGAAGACGATATGTCTATTCCCTCTTTCGATAACCCATGTTCCACGATAAGCAGGTAAATAATAAAATTCATAGTTAAAAATACACTAATTTATCTCCTTCCCACTCAGAGCGTCTCTAGCCGGATACGAACTCCAAACAATGCTTGACAAAGAGATAATATACTTAAAAAGAAGTCCAAAAATCTGGCACGAAGTTGAAGATGAAAGCTTATGTATCGGTGAGGAATTAGACGATTCATTGTCAAATAAAACAAAAAGTAGTCACTCAAAAAGTAGTTCCGGAAAAAAATCAGCTAATGAAAACGGTATTATCCTAGAAAAATATAAACCTCTAGCCATTAGAGCTTTTAATAAAAAGACAGGTAGAAATGAAATAATTCTTCTAAGTAACCCGCAGAGTAAAAGTGAAATCAAGATACTAAAGAAACGTTTAACTTCTTTGCATATCGCAGAATCATCTTCTTACATTTTTCCAACAAAGGCCCCTGTATCATCATGTACGTATTTCTAAAAGTTGTTGTTTTTTATCTGTATCAAGTATTCCATCTTTAGCGACAAGTAGGATGTTAGATTGGTTCATGAGCTGTTGTTGGAGATGCTCTCCTGGTTGTCAGCAACTTCCTACTTTAAATATGTAAAGATTTATGGAACATACGACGGGAAAATAGTGATATTAAATTTATATTGCGTTTTTTAGTATGGTTTGTGCAAATATGTAATATTTCATGGAAGAATACCTAATAGACTATGTCTGTCAATTTAAATATTATACACTAAGTAATGACTTTATTATTATGAGTTTCACATTAATTTGAATATAATAGAAACGGTTAAGTAAGCTGGCTGTGAATTCAGAATCGTACTTGATTACAGTATTCAACATATCCTACTTCGTAAGAGATTGGTAATAATTTTATGAAAATGTTAATTACAGGGAATCATAGTGTTATTGGAATATACAAACTTTTTATTATTTTATACCGGATGTATGCAGCCATATAAATATTTATATATTTATATGGCGGCGTCATATAGATATTCTATATACCGGGAATTAAAATTAAAACTAATTCCACAACAAATAACAATAATCACTTGTAATAGAACGTTTAATACTAAAGAAATAACTAACGCATAAAACATTATAAAATACATATACAGGAAGGGTCATAACATTCGAAAAGATACATACCCATCGAAGCCTATAAGCATTAGATATGAGATGATGTATAACGGCGATATTAAAAAAGCAGATTTGCTTCATATTTTGGCTGTGAAGACCGTCTGCAGTAGAATATACGATGATTTTAGACGCTTATATCAAGGACGAGATCCTGTACCAGACAACTGGGCCATTTCTGGCAATGCTATCCCCATTTTTAAGCAACAACAGAGAATGGAATAATAAAGGAGAATTATCCACACATCCCTTAAGCAAATACTATTAAATAGTACAGGGATGGTTCCAAAACTGATACGGGAACAGGTGCACTGGTATTCGGGCCAGGAATCAAATACTCTAGCTAATAGAAATTTATCCCAGTGGCGCCCAAGCAGAAATTTGCTATTGGAAGATGTGTTCAACTGAATCTTGACAGGAACCATCGGAAGCAAAGCATTGCAATTTACTCCAACACTCAACCAACTATAATGGCGTTGAGTTATAGCATCATTAGATCGAAATTAGTCTTGGAATGCTTAGGGAAACTAAACAATCTAGACAGAGAAATCAAACTCGAATTATGCTGGATACCAGGACACACTACAATCGGTGGCAACGAAAAAGTTAATCTGTTAGCAAAGAAGGCCGCCACAACATCTTTTGTGGGACTGACCCCGCTTTGTGGAATAGAGATGAGCGCCGCATAAAAAAGAACGCAAGGAGAGGAAGAAGAAGCTCACAACTCACAGCCTTCTGGGAGAATCTTCCTAGTTCGAGACACTCCACTATATTGCTTGGAAATTTCATTAAGCAAGGACCATGGTAAAACGAAGTAGGAACAAATTACGTGCACTTGTGGGTTTTCTTACAGGACACTGTCTCCTTGGGGGACACTTGACAAGGATAGGTTTGAAACACAATAATGACTGCAGGCTTTGCGGAGCGAAGAACGAAAATCCGGAGCACCTGCTATCCAGCACATTGCAAGAATTCGTGCCAGCTATTTCGGCAAAGCTCAATTGAGGAGAGAGTATACCGTCAATGAAATCATCGCAGCTATTAGAGATTATGAAAGTCCTTAGAGTGGATGGGGAGCTGTAGCTGCGGGAAAATTCCAGCAACTTATAGCTCTTGTAAGGGAATTATTAACTTTGTGTGCTATCAACTCTAGAAAAAATCAACCTGTAATAAGTGGTAGAGCTTCGTTTTAAGATAATAAAGCCAATTTTCTACTTTTACTGCTAGTGCATTTACTTCAACTAGAATCGCAGCCACTTTTGATATCTTAGAAATGGTAAATTAAAAGTGACTTTCTAGTTTATATAAATTTATTAACCATCATCACTTATCGCCCTACACTCTATTACGCGCGATTTATATCAATGTAATTTTAACCCAAATTCGTGCTAGCCGGGGTGTACTTTCTGAAAATAATTTCAGATTTGTCGAATTCTGCAACTGATTAATTAAGTTCGCAGTGGACAAATGTTTTCAAATAAAATCATCTTGTCATAAGAGTCAAAACTGAACATTTCTGGAATGTTTAACAGTAATACAGAGCTGTATGATGTAGTACAAAATATAATATAATAATTAAAAAAGACTACTACGTCGATTCGAATAAAACGTTTGGTTATTTATTTGGGGAATCTTCTCAAGTTACCAGCAGTTAAGTGTAAAGAAATACTGGATGGAGGAAAATACAGCAATCGTAAAACTAACTATACCTAGCCAGAATACCTGCTCACTGCGAAGTATTTGTAAGGAATTATTTATGTCAAGAATTTTTACAGCGCGTGGTTAGAAATATGTAGTGAAGTTTAACGTAAACGCTTTCGAAATCGTTGCGGCGCGGCGTTACAGAAGTTATTAAATTGCCGAAATCTCCAACTTCTTTTATGGAGTGTTATTAAAAATTATATGCAGGGTGTATTCGAAATAAAAGTAAAAGATATTAAGAATGGTGAGATACAATTATGTAGAATATAAATCCAAAAAATTTTTGTTCAATTACGACGCGAATGCCAAAATTAAAATCTCCCTTATAAATTGTAATATGCGCCGCCTATGAATCGAGAATATGTTTACCTCGATCAAAGTAACGCAAAACATCGCAAAAACAGCTGTTGATGTTATAAAAACTACGAACTAACGCTGATGTGTTAGTTTTTTTAAGTAGCTTTAAATGAAGAGTTCAATAATATCAATGTGATTACGTATGAAAATACTATCGGAGACTAATTAATAAAGGAACTTTTATTTTAAATGTAACCAATCTATGGAATTACTTTAAACAACGATTGAAAATCGTTTAACTGTATAGTAGGTACCTAAAAGTAAAACTATTGTTGTGTAATAAAGATAGTTTCTTAGTTGCAATTTTTGTAATCGTAGTCGCATTTTCCTTTTTATTAAAGAATTGTCGGTTCCATGTCTGTAACATCTACATACATTCAACATTCGAAACAGACAGAGGGGTCTATTCTGTAACACACCTGTTTATTTTTAACAGGGTGTTAAAATAGAAATTTTAACAACCCTGTTTATTCTCATAACAGTAAATGGTATTCTATAAAACGTATTTTAACAGGTCTGTTTAAATTATTACATTTTAACAGGGGTACCAGGTAGCCTTTTAAGAATTAGTAATGAACAGGTAAGATAAATAAGTCATGTTAAAATTTTAACAGATTCACAAATTACAGAATACCAGTTTTGAGTTAACAGGATGTTAATTTTTAACAGGTTGTTAAAAATAAACAGATTTCATACAGTATACAGGCTGATTCATTTTTGATCCTCACCATTTTGATCTCGCTTATTATTGAAGATAGACGATAGGTATAAATTTGGCAAAGTTGCTAATTTTTGTGGTTATTATGATCCCGAAAAGAAAGTAGACTTAGAACAAATGACGTTCGAGTTATTGGAAAAAACCTGAAAAATCTCATTTTCTTATTTTGCTTGTAGCACTTTTATTAGATCTTGCAGAGGAAAACTAAAGACACATTCTGAAGGGCACTTTTGCTCCTCTATCTAATGGTTTATTTAAAATTTTTATACGACGTTTCGTGGTCTTTGGATCATCATCAACTTTGTTATTTCTTATGGGGGCCATATTGGATTTTGACATAGCTAGAAAGATTTTCTTTTTCTGAGTTCAACACATGTGTCATATGTTGAAAACAAAATTTGATATTGTGTGTTAATTGACAAAGAATCTAATTTGATATTAAATAGGGTAGGTAGCTATGAAATTTGGAACTGTAAATCTCTTAAAATTGAGTATCGTAAAAATGAAAATCGATGTTAAATAAGGTAGCCATGGAATTTTGAACTGAACTTGCATTAGCAACGGAAAAAATGGCGTGAGAAGAGAGGCAACGAGAAACAAGATATGATATGTATTTTTTAGCATCGAACTAAAATACAACAGTAGCGAGCATAAATATTTGAAATTATATCCTGATGTATTTCGATCAAACATTCTACCATAATAACAATAATTCATGCCTTCACATTCCCAACAGTTTGTACCAATTACAGGGGCCATCGACTGGCAATGAGTTATTATTATACCTGCGGTTGTAGACCAACTCAAGATGTTGCCTTTCAGCATTTGCCATGGAATCTGGGAAACTACAGAAAACCAAATTCAGAAAGAACATGCCGGAGTTCGAACAGTACTGGCGGACTGGGAAGCGAGCACACTAGGCACCGCGCTACTAGCCGGTCAGTTAGTACATTTCGATTCATCTGGCCAGATGATTTAATTCAAAAAATCTTCGTAGTTTTCTAATTTTTCCGGTAACCAATTACAATATTCCATTTGTTTTAAGTTATCACCAGGTAGTAAACTATGACTAACATGAACTTTGTACGGTTTCAGCTTATTTTAACGCAATTCTCCACGATCCATACTCCACTAAATTTCTGTCAAGATCTAGAAAAATGGTATGATAGGTTTGTAGTCGTTTAGGATACAATTGTAAAAATACATAATATTATCTCGTTTCTTTTCGTTGGTGAACGCCATTTTAAGTTACTAACGCAACGATAATTGACAGTTCGTAATTCCATGGCTATCGCATTTAACATTTTCATTTACGCGATACTCAATTGTAAGTGATTGACAGTTCGAAACTGCATAGCTACCTACTTTATTTAATCTCAAATCAGATTCTTGGTCAATTAACACACTATATCAAATTTTGTTTTCAACATATGACACATGGTTGAAATCAGAAAAAGAAAATCTTTCTAGCTGTGTCAAAATCCAATATGGCTCCCATAAGATATAACAAAGTTGATGATGATCCAAAGAAAACGAAACGTCGTATAAAAATTTTAAATATACCATTAGATAGAGGAACAAAAGTGCCCTTGAGAATGTGTCTTTAGTTTTCCTCTGTAAGATCTAATAAAAGTGCTACAAGCAAAATAAGAAAATGAGATTTTTCAGTTTTTTTCAAATAACTCGAACGTCATTTATTCTAAGTCTACTTTCTTTTCGGGATCATAATAACCACAAAAATTAGCAACTTTGCCAAATTTAAACCTACCGTCTATCTTCAATAATAAGCGAGATCACAATGGTGAGGATCAAAAATGAATCAGCCTGTATACCCCAGACTCTGATTGTGCGTTGCACACATGTTAAGTATCACCTAGATATATTTGTTAAAACAGTGGCGCGACGAATATTTTATAAATATCTTTGTCATATTTTTCTCGCGTCTGGGAAGGAATTTGCGCAAAATAATTTGGATTGAAGTTTAATAAAATAATATCTTTCCATTTTTCATAGTCTTTACTTTTACTTCAAATACACCCGGTATATTATAGATTACAAAACGTTGACGAATGTCGAGTTCAACTCCACTACGCTCGCTGTAATTTTATAGAGAAACTGCAAAGAACCGTTTAAAAAGCAACACAAACATATCGTTGTTTGATAAATTACTCATTTTTCAAGTTTCTATTTATAACTTAAGAAAGGTAGGTACGTTATGGCTGTTATTGTAAAAGATGTAAATATTTTGTTGTATTTCGATGCAGTGAATAAAAAAAAAACGTTATAATAGAGAGGACCGAAATATTGTAACTACGCCTACAATTTATTGTATTCCTAGTATCATTTGTAATAAGTTCTTTTCTCTTTAGATATATAACAAACAAAATTTAACAACTCTGCAATATTAAGCGATATTCCCTTGGTAAGGATCAGAAATGAAATAAGCATGTCCATATATGGAAACTCTATATACTTGAAGGCCATAACTAAGGTAGAAGCACTATGTTGTGGCCATTTTAAGAAATTTTTAGAACTTGATTCATCGCAAATTTGACTCAATTAATACTAGAACTAACAATACATAGAAATGCTCTCGATATGCAAAAAATAAATATGTTATGTGAAAAAACAGTTTATTATTATTAGTGGCCACTTTGTACTAATTGTGGCTACATATTGTACCATTTGCGTCCATATTGTGAAAATAGTTTTATATAATTTTGCATGGAAATTAAAATTGAAATTTCTAGAAATATTCTGCTATTTGAAATTAATGCAATAATTAAGTAAAGATAAAAAAGGAATACCCCAAACAATTTTTCTATTTTTATTAGAAGAAATATTTAAAGAACTTATATTACATATTTTACTTTACAGATTTTGCAGTTCAGGTACGGAATATATGGCTCTTGAGTTGATATGTTTAGGTTCATTAAGTCTCATTCTAATATCACTTAATTTGTAGCAAAGCAAATAATTTTTGGCTGGCTACTTCTAGTTTTCACAACTTTGCACAACAATAATATTCATTATTTTCTATCTGCGCAATTTTGGCAAGATACAAATTGTTATCATAAAACAGGGGTCTCCAAACTTTGAAGCGTTAGGGCCATAATGATTTTCTCAGTAGGCCAAAACAGTTTTATTTTTCTGCCCTCAACTATATATCTAGACTAGTTCCAAAGTGCGCGACTTTTTTGCGTTTGAATTACTATTGTATATTGTAGTATATTGTTAGTACAGTAGATTCCGCTTATATGAATCATTGGTTATTTGAATCAGCCGCGTATTTGACTCAAAGTATGAATGCCCAATCCATTTGTATGACGACTAATGTAAAATTTTTCGTTTATATGAATCGATACGCCGCTTTTTTGAATCATCATTTTATCCATAAATATACGAATGTATGCGCGTGTCACTTGACTAGCCTTGTTATTCGATCGGGGAATCCCGTGTATGCTGATGTAACGAATAAATTAATGGTGTTTTTGCGGTATATTCTTCAGTTTCACTTTTTCTTTCGTGCGTACAAGTTCAAAATGCCTAAAGGAACGCAACGTCAAAATTTAAATCTTCGTGAGAAATGTGAAATGTTGAAAAAGTACGATGCTTTACCATCATGTAGTCAGCGCAGTGCTGCAATAAAATTAGGAATTACGCAATCTACATTAAGCAGGCTTGTACGAAATCGGGAGAAAATTAGCGAAGACAGTACCAGTAATATAAATCCTAAGCGCAAAAGAATACGGGATGGAAAAGACGTTGCAGTAGAAAATGCCCTTTTGCAATGGTTCACAAATGTCCGAACACAAAATGCACCCATCAGCCGTGGCATTTTAATGGAAAAAGCCGCAATTTTGGCATCAAAGTTAGGACATGAAGATTTTAAGCCCACCGACGGGTGGCTAAGTCGATGGAAAAACAGAAACAATATTGTCTATAAAAAGCTTCACAGAGAAATAAAAGATGCTGATAGCCCAGCCGCAGAAACCTGGATCAAAACATCACTGCCAGAGCTTCTAAGAGATTTTAAACCAGATGAAATTTATAATACAGATGAAACAGGTTTATATTTCAGAGCTATACCGGATTATTCATTGGTTTTTAAGAATGAATCACATGCGTCGGGAAAAAAGCAAAAGGAGCGTGTTACAGTTTTGGTAACTTCCAATATGTCTGGTACAGACAAACAGCAATTAATAGTGATAGGAAAATCTAAGAATCCGCGGTGTTTTCGAGGTGCATCTTTACCAGTGACATATATGAGTAATTCAAACGCATGGATGACAAGTGAGATATTCCACCAGTGGCTTACGGAATGGGATAAGAAGCTAAAAGACAGGAAAATTGCAGTAATTTTAGACAATTGCACCGCTCATCCAAATGTGCTACTAAAAAACATAAAATTAGTGTTTCTACCAGCCAATACTACATCATTGATCCAACCTCTTGATCAAGGAATCGTTAAAACCTTAAAAACATTATACCGAAAGGATATGAGAAGATTTATTATACAGACTATATATATTTATATTTTGACACTAAATAAATGTCAATTTTATTCCACTGAAGAAGTTGTTACGAAAACCAGATTATAAATTTTGTAAAGGTTTTGGAATAAATTTGACTTTTGTTAGAATTGCGTGTTATTATTGACCTAAAAGTGGAAAAACTATCTGGATAATAAGATAAGTTAAAAGGTCATAAAAATACATATATACAGACTATAGAAGATGAAGGAAACCAAACCCAAGCCAAAGATGTTGCCAAAAGCATTTCACTTCTTACCGCAATCCATATGCTAAAGAAAGCATGGGAAAATGTACGATGTTCTACGATTGTTAATTGTTTTAAAAAGGCTGGTTTCGTTGTCGATGATGGAGCGCAAAGCTTAGGTGAAAACAGCGATCCTGCCGACATTGATGATTTGGACGATGAATTAAGAGCCTGGATAAATATGGATGAAGATGTGCCTGTTGTTGAACGTAATTCCATCGAAACTATTGCCACAAGCTTACTAACAACTGAAGATATGGAAGCGGCTGAAGAAACGGAAGACATAGAGGGAATTAGTAGTACGCCTCCAACATCAACAGAAAGCTTGAAGATATTGTAAACTCTAAGATCCCAATGCGACAGACAACCATTCAATCATTTTTTAATAAAAGTTAAATTAAATTTCTATTAAACAACTTTTTTATACATACATACATATATACGTAAATAAATCTATTTGTTCATTACATTTTTTTCACTAAACATGTGCTTATTAATTTCACATTTATAACCGCAAATAAATTTTAATTAGACCATCTTTACAAAGTCTATGAAAGCATGTAGATGGTTTCCATACAACCACCGCTTATTTGAATCGCCGCTTAATTGACTCAAAAATTCAAAGTGATTCATATAAGCGGAATCTACTGTATATTGCAACACTTAACGACATTTAATAGCGAGTAGTGGTACTATCTATTGTACTATGCACTATCTATTTCAGCTGCCCGCTAACAGGTGGCGTTAGTTGTAAATATTTGGGAACTACCGCGTCGGTCCGAAAAAGTTCTGGGTCTCGGTAATGTATTCCGATCACGGGGTAAAATCTTTTGTGGCAAAGTTGCAGCAAACATGAGTAGTATATGACTAAGCCCTCGAGATGTCGCTGTGAGGTAGTAAGCAGTAAATGCGCAGGTGCGGATGCTTATTAATAGGATTTGCTGCATGCATGCTGTTTTAACAGACATCCGTTTACTCGCCATTATTGTTTTGTTGTTATCGGTCGTAGACATCTTTTTGTAGTGTTAGTGCGTGATTTGAATGAATAGCTGTAATTCTTTTCGCTGAATCTAATATTTTCATAGCGTTTGGGTAACACAATAACTGTTTCTATATCTTCATAGCGTTTGTGTGAAAGATATAGGTAGTATAGTTGTTATTAGGAATAATTACCTATACCTACATATGTATGTTTTCATAGCGTCAGTGTGAAAGATATTGTAGTTTTTCTATCTCTTCAGTCTTCATAGCGTTTGTGTGAAAGATATTGTAGCTTTACCACAGAATAAATCAGAAAGGACAATTATGAGTCATCACGATTCCCGGAAGTTGAGAATGACGCCGGATATACCCTCTAGAAAATATGGCCGCCTTTGTTATTGTTTAGCGTTAGAGGCTAGAGTATCAAAGTTTGTAATAATTTGTCAGATAATTAAAACCCTTTTTTAAATTTATTTTGAACTTTACGCAATAGCGGAATCCTTACGTAGATAATCTATTTGTTTTGCGAACGTATTTATTATTTAACGTTTGTGTGGACATCTGTTAAATAGACTTGGAACTTACTTTGCGTATGCGAGTATTAATATGATTAGAATCATAGAATTTTTTGGGACAAATACAGTGAAATTCGTGCCAAACATATTCAAGTCATGGCGGAGTCTATTCAAGGTCATCTAAATCATTACCTGAAAGAACAAAGGGTTTGACGTTTTTGCCCTTTCTGATTTATTCTGTGGCTTTACGTAGTCTTCTATTGCCTACGACCCGATATAACCTATTAAGTCTTAAAATGGTACAAAATAGTTTCTCAAGTTCATTTGTGTACGTAATAAATATATTTTGCAAATATAATGTTTTATTCAACATTGTCTGTTTCCCGCATTTACAATTATACCCAAAAATATACAAATATCTGTTTAATGCATAGATTTGTATATTTCTAATAAAACAAGATATGTTTATACAATAATAGTTCTTTTCACCGTTATTAGCAGAGATTAATTGAGAAATCTAGTTTATCTTCCTACTCATTGGTAGATGAATTAGGCATATCAATTAATCTCTGTTAAATGCGGTCAAAGAACACAATTTTCATAATACATCATTAGAATAATTCGAATTACCCTCCTTTGCGATTTAGTTCATGACTAAGGCCGTAAAAGGGAGTATATGCACTTTGCTCCAAAAACTAACACGTGAATTTCCGATCTCTAAGTATGTTTTTTGTGATTCCGATCACTTCCAGATGGCAGTAATTGCAAGAGCTAGTGGCGCAACCGCGAGTATCTATCGCTATCTTCCCCGATGTTAACATTCACATCGACAAAAACGATACTTCGCAATTTTTGTAATCGAACACTGCACCCGATAATTCTTTTTGTTTACCGGCGCCTCCGCCTCTAAGTCCGGGCTCATCATAAATAAAAGTGTGCTTACATGGATATATCTAGAAGATAACTTGCTATATTCACGTATTTTTCATATATTTACAGTAAAATAACAATAACTGACATGCGGAACTCTAACAAAAAAAAGACTATGAAATTGTAATTTTCAAATTAACTCAATCTAAACTGATAATAGAAAAATTAATGTTTCCATTATGTCCGTCAATATGAACTGTACTTCAATTTTGTTGATCGTATTTTTTGTTAAATTTACCAGAAAGAACGAAACTTTTTCGCGAAATCCATTCTTAGAACATAAGAACAAGCTGTAAGATGACGTGCTGACTTACTTTGACACTGGTAATATAAAGTAATGTGTACTTAGTTTTACTCTACTATCGCGACCTAACATATTGTTGAATAGTACAATCGAGGATTAAAACTTTGCTTCTAAAATACAGGAGAAATTTTTTATGAAATTTTACTCCAATACTTTGTTCTACAAAAAAATATATATTGTTGTATAGATAATATTTTATTAAATACAATTATAGTAAAAGTTAATTAAAAAAAATGAATATTATATTTACAAGATAACCTTTATCAGTAATCCTATACATACATAATTTTTTACAATCCAAATCTGGCGGGTGTTCTTCTAGGTGTAGCCCCAGCTGATATAATTTCCTGTCCTTTATTTAATGCAGCTTCTCGCTTTTCTGCAGCTTCCTTCCTCGCCTTCATTTCTTCTTGAGCAACTTGCATTTGATTTTCCATCTCCTGTAAATGTTCAGCAGCTTGTTTTTTCTTTGCTCTCCCAGATTTTCCTGTCTCCTTCAAAGAAAAGAACATCGGACCTAACTCCGCTAACCAGTGTCCATCGACAGAAGTAACACATTGCATATATTCTCTAGCAGTCATAACCAATTCGTGATAGACAACGTAATCTGGTGTGTTACCAAGTCCAAATAACGCTGATGTTGGATGTAGATGGCACGGCATACCAGTTCTACAATTTACATATTCGCCTATACCTTTCAACCTTGCTGCTTGGTGAAAGTAGGCTGAACATATGCATTTTCGAACAATGTCCCAATCAGTTCCACAAGATTTAATTTCCAATTTCTGTTGAATAACAATATCTTTTAACTGTTGTCGAACTTCTCGCACTTTTCGCATTGCCTTGATATGAATAAAATGTTCATTACACCAATGTGAAGAATAGCTAAAAAATACCAACAAATTAGTACGTTATATATTCTAAAAAAAAGTGTTGCTCTATATTAAGATGTAATTAAAGGCAAATTATTACAGCAAGCTGCTTCAAAATGAAATAATTAATACCAAGCGATTTTACTTTTGGTAACAATATTCAATATTATTGCGATGTAAGGCTATACATATATAGTTTATACAGGGAGTTTCTTGAGGTAACCTACAAAATTATATCATGTCTTCCAGAGATGATTCTGATCAAAAAAGTCATATACACCATAGGGCAATTCCCTTTCGATTTTGAGATATCGACAAAAGAAGAAAAGTTTACCAACACATTTTATTAACTACAATAATAACATGAAAAACTAGTATTGTAATGACTCCTCGAATTGTTCCCCTGCGCTTTCCAAACATGCTGCTAGTCTTTTAGCCATGTTTTGTTGTCAGTTAATATCTGCCAGTTCGTTCCGCAACGAATTTACCGCCTCAACTATTCTTGCTATCAATTCTTCTCGCGTGTCTGGTTTACCATTTTTATAAACACGAGATTTAAGGGAACCTCAAGAGAGAAAGTCGAATGGCGTAATGTCAGGGGAACGTGCACGCCATGGCATAGGGCCTCCTTTTCCTATCCACTGTCCACGAGTAAATATTCAATAACTTCCTTACCGAAATGCTGTGGAGCACCGTGTTGATAAAACATGCCACGTCGAGTTTCTAGTGAAATATTTTCCATGTATTTTGGCACATTATTCTCAAAAAAATTGCAATAATAATTTGCCGTAAGACGTTCTTCAATAAAATGCGGTCCATTAATGTGATTATCTTACAACCCACACCATTCATAGCGAAACGATGTTGGTGACTGACCACAATTACACTATGTGGGTTTTGATGTGCCTAATTGTGAGAATTCCTGGTATTGTTTATACCATCTCGAGTAAACTGTGACTCGTCTGTAAAAAGGATACGCCGAATAAGCTCTAAATTGTTATGCAACCATTGGCAAAATTGCACGCGACTGGCAGAGTCGCCTGGTAGTATTATAAATGTCGCAAGTCTCAACGTCGATTGTGATGCAAAAATTCGCCAGACCTGAGTATGACGAACACCGGTCACTTGATAAATTCTGCGTATACTTGTGAATGGGTTATTCTCAACTTCATTTAGTACAATGTTAGCTTGCTGGGCACTATCATATTCTCTTTCGACTCTTGAATTGGGAAAAGATCCAATGCTGAAAACATTAGCAAATATCGCATGGTGAGGCACTATACGATTTGGAACGCGTCGACGGTATTCTTTTACTGCAGCACGTCTGCTTCTATTACAAAATCCATACACAAACACCATGTCAGCGTATACCGCGTTGGTATACGTTTTAGGTATGGTTACTATGTATTTAAATATTAGTTTTACAGTTTTATTTATGAACAAATGTCAATGCATCGTAACTTGCTAAACAACAAGTGTCAATTTAAATAAAATACATACAAATTAGCGTCACTGCGCTAGTCCTTTATTTCTTTTTTGCATGTAAAATATTATCTCATATACAAATAGCGTTAATGTAAGCACATTTTTATTTTTGTTGATATCTCGAAAACGAAAAGTAATTGCCCTATATACCTTGTTTTTTATTAAGAAGACCTAATTTAAAATAGCCCGCGAAAATATAGGCTTACGATTGGTTTATTGCCGGTCAGGTTTACACTGCCCAAATATGCTAGATTTTAACGACGACATATTATAGGCACAGCTGATTTCGTTAAATATTTTTCTATTATCTTTTTGTGTTTCTACTACGATTAAACAAGAAAATCAGTTTTTTTAAAACTATTTGATGGTAAAAATGGATCCACAGCCTTAGTACAAGTGGATTATCAATATCAATAAAGAAATCACAGACAACACTGCAAATTGCAAACACTTTAGGTAACATACATAAATAGTTATAAATATGTATATTTATATTTAACAATATCAATAGGTGTTTCGAAGTCAAGTGTTTTCCATATTCTTGGTGAATATAAATAAAAAATATTATATAATAAAAGGACTAATTTCACCATCATTAAAACGAGGTGGAAAAAAGGCGATGCTACCTACATTTGACGACACTATTAAATACATGATGGAGAATGGAGAATTTCCTACGTTAAACAAAATCTTAAAGAAAATAAGGGAAGATCAAAATATACCTCCAATGAGTCATTCAACGTTATATAAATTAATGAAAATGCTGAATTTTAAGTAAGTTTGGACACTAATTGTTTAAGAGTTTGATATAATACAGAGTATGCATTTACAGATATTTAAAACGTAATCACAAAAGTTTACTGCTCGAACGTGATGACATTGTTTTGTGGAGACGAAGATATTTTATCTTTGATATCAAAATATAGACATGAACAAGGCCCAATCTATTATTTAGACGAAACATTGCCGAATGTAAGCACAAGTGTGGGTAGATGTTAATGTTACAACACGCAGACAGGTATTTACAGATGGTGCACTGGTCTCAATATCCTACTGGTAAAGGAATACGTTTGATTATTTTACATATTGGTTCTAAAAACGATTTTGTTGACGATGGGTTACTACTATTTGAAGGAAGAAAAACAGTCAATTACCACGATGAAATGGATGCAAATGTTTTTGAGGAGTGGTTCAATAATATTTTAAAGAAATTGCCTGACAATAGTGTTATTGTAATGGATAATGCATCTTACCGTACCAGATAAGGAAAAGGAAAAATAAGAGCTTCAAATTAGCCGAAGTGTTAACCGCAATTACAAATGTAACTTTGGAAACAGACAAAATGTGTAGAATGTGTAATGAAAGAAGAAGGCAAAGTGTGCAAGTTAGATGGATTCCTAATAGATGATGTACTGGAGTCGTTTATTATTTCGGTTGGAAATGGTGACATCAGTGACAGTGATGTTAGTATCGACAGTGATAGTGCTTCTGCCGAAGAAGTGCAGAATTATGTATTTAAAATATAATATCATTATTGTTAAATTAAGTCACACCAGTTTTTGTCGATACATAGCTTCTTCCTATCATAATTTATAATAGTATGTAACATTAATTTAAAATTTCTAAAATACAAATTTTATGTTAAGATATTTGATGTAGTATACCAATATAATGCAAATAATAAAATACATATTACTATTAATGTGCACTTATTTTTTTATAAATGTCTTGTATGAAATTTATTTGAATATCCAAGTGTAAATAACTCATTTGACTCTAATACATCATTTAAATTTACCGCCAAAAAAGCTGTCAGTTTAATTTGCCTAATGTGAAGCGGATTTTATCATTTGGTCTTCTTAATAAAAAACAAGGATAGTGTATATGAACTTTTTTGATCAGAGTCACCTCTAGAACACATGATACAATTATGCCGGGAAACCTCAGGGAAAAGCATATTCAGGTGACATAAATTGCCTATGGTTTCTATAAGTTTTATATTCATTTAGCATTTATTTACATCTCATCTTTTCAAAGAAGAATGTGTCCGTTACCTCTACTAAGAAAAAATATATACAAGAATATTCTTACTATTCTTTCAAATTTTGTTTCTTATTTACTTAAAACGACATATCCACAAAACTATTCTCTATTTATTTAAACGGAATAGAGTACTTAATTAAGTTTAGTGCTTCCTTTCACAAATATAATTCACCAGGAATATGCATTAAATTATTTGTAATATCGTGAAACCGTAATAAATCTAGGACATTATGGTGAAGCAGTAAAGAAGAAGTGAGGTATTTTAGAAACTAATAAGTATGCGAAATTAAATAACAATCTCATGTAATACTGTACGAATATAATAATAATCTGTTCTATGCTGCATGCACGAAGTTTTTAATTCAATTATATTTGAATAGAATAGCTAGTATAGATTATGTAGTCAAGAAGGCAACATTCGGTAAAATTTAGACTCAAATTATCATTGTTCTCAGAAATTCCAGACGCTAAACTTTAAATATATTCAAGAACATTTTAGTGTTGCCTTGTTTAGAACTACAAACAGTCAGTAAGGTTCACCAGAACATATTTGTTAATCGACATAAAAAAAATTGAATTTGAAGCTATAAATAATACTAAGGTGGACTATACCATAAAGTTTGGAAAGAAACATATTTAAGGTATTACGATTTGTTGTTTAGATTAAATTTTTTTGTACATCATTCTACCAGATTCAAAATACTTCAATAACTTGCTATAATAGCGTACATTGTCAAACTTGTTGGTTTGGATTTAGATTACAACCTGTATAAACTTTTATTTTCAAGTTTAAGTAAATAACTGACATGTAACATATATTTACATCTATTTGAGCTAAAAGTTGTAAACAGACAACAATTCAGACTAATCTTTTAAATCGATTTCTATCTTAAATCTGACCTATCTAACGATTCCGAAATTTTGAATACAATATGTACTCTGATATTGCATAAATAAACCTACATAATAAAAATAGATAACGTTGATCCTTAATAAACAAAACATATTTTGACATCTGTTAAATTTAGAATATCTTGATTTTGCTAACTTGCCTCTATTGAAAGGATTATAATTATAAGACGATGTATTATTGATTATACAACACAATTGCTACTCACTTATTTTGTTTCCATTGATTATAAACGTTTAAATACGTTAAATGGTCACTTTCAGGTACTTGAAATTTTTCCCTCACACCATCTGCTTCCTCTTCTCTGCCTTTAGGTCTATAAAATATTGATGGAACAGACAGCATTGATACTAAAATTGAAAAATATATACATATATTTTTAGGAAACAGGTGACTCTTTTTATAATAGGTACCAATTATTAATATTTCAGCTGTGCAACCCATTTGACTTGAAACTATTAACATTTGGCATTGGGGTGGATCTAATGGAAATTCCGCCATCTGTCGTCCAAGTTTAGTCAAAAGACCCGTGTGATCGAGTGCACCCAAAATCCATAATTGATATAAAGAATTTAATATATTATCCTAAAAATAAAAATAATAAAATGACAAGTCTAGTTTACACATCGTTTTATAAATTATGTTCCGTGAAACAATTCTATATGGGTCAGCCAAATAACTTGTAAGCCAAATGGCGTTTAGTTCATGTAATTTGTTCTACTAACACGACCGGTTAAAACAACAAAATTATCTTTAATAATTATCGCAAGTATTTATATCCGTCCACAATCTTCATTCAAGGAAGATATGTGTTGATTTTGGCGGCTGCAACTTTGGAAGGATTGTTGTCAAGTTTTCAAGAGCAACATATAACACGTTAACTGCCACGCATATTCAACGTTGATACAAGTCAGTGCATGTTTTTATAGCAACATGTATCCAACCTGGATACACACCAGTTTTACTTATATTTATCGCTTGTATTATTGTCGGATATATAGAGAGTGCTAATATCTACATACCTTTGAAGGTAGTGTCACAGAAGACTCAAAAATAAGTTTGGCTGGTTAAAATTTGAAATGAGTTTGTATTGATTTACGTTACACGTTACGTACAGTTAGATGGCACTTCACTTTTCCATAAAATATTTATTAAAGTTAAAAAACAATTTACGTAGAAAGTTGAACGCAATATGTAATTTAGCTAAATAACTATTATGAGTTTCCATTTTGCATACACACAGCCTGCTTAAATCGAATTAGTTATTACGGCCGTGTGTATCCAATGTTGATACACAAAATAATGTAAGATTTTTACTTATTAATGTTTAGTTTGGCTCAATATAGAGCATTATATAGCCAAAATATAGATATCTAACTAGTTTGGATAAAGACAATGGCTATACAAAGTTTTAAATTTTCCAGTATTGTGGCAGTTAACGTGTTAAGGTACCATACATCTACGTTTATATATGCATTTCATCTGTATCTATTTACTTCCAATACTCTACATACCTGAGGAGGTGGATCCATAAAATGAAAGAGCAACAAATCTTGAACTCCCAACGATTTTAATAAAAGCACCGTATTAGCTAAATTTGTTCTCTGTATTTCAGGTACCGTGGTTATAAGCAATTCATCTTTATACTGTCTTTCGGTGTACAACCGAAAAGCTTGTCCTGGTCCAGTACGACCAGCTCTTCCAGACCTCTGATTTGCATTAGCCTGACTTATCGGATAAATCTGAAAAATACAACAAAAGCACAGATCATGGTTAGAATCGGTTTAAGTATTAAAACTGACTTAAAATAATTACCTGTAAAGCATCCATGCCAATTCTGGGATTGTAAACCTTTAATTTACAGTAACCTGAATCAATAACGAATATGATTCCGTCCACTGTCAGAGAAGTCTCGGCAATGTTTGTAGCAACTACACATTTTCTTATTCCTTCTGGTGATCTTTGAAATATCTTAGCCTGCAAATCCGATGGTAACTGTGAATATATGGGCAAAATGGAAAGCTCTGGCGCATTATCAATCTCTGTCAATCTCTCTGCCAAAACCTAATATTAAAGAAAATGTGGATTTTAATAAAAACATGTAATCTATTATACATAGATAGGCAATTAATGTCATATATTAAACTAATAATATTAATAAGAAAACAACGAGTTACTTGATACACTAAGATTAAATCAAATTTTAACCGAACAAAAATGTGTTCAGATCAACTAAATTATCAGTTGATTACCTAGCTAAAACTTTGAAAGAAATATTTGCTTAAGACTACAACATTATTAAAAAGAAACCAACCATAAGCCAATGGTATTAAAATAATTATTTAAATTTTGTAATTTCTTTGAAAAAACTAACAAATATGTAATACTAAAAAGTTAAACTGTACAGATCGTATATTTTTATTTTAGGAAACGACCGCATAGCAAGGGCTATAAACATAAATAAATCTAATAGAAGTTATTTTGCCAAATGTAGACTAAATACAAATTACATATATCCTAGGATAGAAATACATATAATAGTTTATATAGATTATAGATACATCCTGTATCCATATCTATAATTGAGTAGTATAAGTAGTGTTCTAAACTACAATATGTCTAGAAGCTGTTTGAATGTTGCTGTGCTAGAATTACAGAAGTGTCAAGTTAGTTAGAAATCATAACAATAATATTTTAAAAATTACTTTCAAGCGGTATACAACATTCTGTAATATTTTGCGAGTAATATTTCTTATCACAATTTGCAACTTAAATATGGAATATATCTTCTGGAATACATGTTGAGAGAATTTTAGGTATACTGCAGTAATTTTTATTTTTCGTTTAGACGGTTTCTTTCTTTTGATTCGATGTTCTTTTTTTAAACAGCTGGATTTTAACGAACTTGGTCCCGTTGGAAAAAGCTTTTATTATTCCATTAAACGCATCTTGCCTATATCTCTAAATAATTCTTAGTGATTCCGGTAGAGAGCGCTTTTTGATATAATAACGGAAAATTGCAAACTTCTCTAAAAAATTAAATGCAATAATATGGCATATTTTTTCATAAAAATGTAGTAAAATTATACCTAAATAGGTTAGTGAAAACACTATCTCGATATCTTATTGGTAGCTTAAAATATCGAAGAAAGAAAATTTAAAAAAGCAAACGCTAGTCACATGGATATAAGGTGTCATCTACATACAAGATACGGTGACCA
>SMLS01069619.1:0-12520 GCA_004785975.1 Popillia japonica
CCAGAGGGCGTAACCGTCATTTTAAATCTTTAAAGTGATTTTTCACTGAAATCCACATAGTAAATGTTACTAAAAAATATGTGCCTTTTAAAGCTGAGTTTTAGTCGAGCAATTTTTGTTTAACATTTTTTGAGTATCTATTAAAATAAAGTGGTGGGAGGTAATTTGATGTTTTTTTAAATAAACAGCTGTAACTCCGAAACGGCTGAACGGATTTTAACAAACTTAGTCTCATTGGAAAAAGCATTCGTTGTTCTATCAAACCCATCGTACCTATGATTTCTCTAATTCTTGGGGACGCCGCTAGAGCGCGCTTTTTGATATAATAACAGAAAATTGCAAAATTCTCTAAAAAACCAAATGCAATAATATGACTTTTTTGCCATAAAAATCTAGAGAAATGATACCTAAATAAGTTAGTGAAAACGGTATCTCGATATCTTATTCGTAGCTTGAAATATCGAAGAAAAAAAATTAGTTGTCATATAATTTAAAAAGAAACGCTATTACACCGGCATATATTGTTGTTTATTTGTCATTTTTCAAGATTCAATGATAAAATTTCATAATTTAATCAATTTTAAATAATAAAAGTATTTTTAGTTCAAAAAATTGGAAAAATTGTGCTGGAGCACAATCAGAAGAAAGTACCGATTTTGAAATAAAGCTAATGTGTCCTCCAATGTTCGAACTGTCTTGCATCACACTTCAATGCATTGATGCATGCCGTTTATGGATGGACATTACAACAGCTTCAATTCCTGCTCTTGACGGGTTACAAATAGGCTATAGTATTTTCATGTCGTCTCTGACTGTTGGTGGAATTTGGTAAACAAAATATCTTTCAACCGATCCCATAAATAGAAGTTAGAATAGTAGAACAGGTGAATTCTGGCGATCACAGTGGGTAAGGAAATAGTTACTTGCCGAATCCACCTCTGGGGATATCTTAGAACTAAATGTTCTCACACATTTCTTCAGAAATGTGCTGGGCAACCGTCTAGTTGCAAAAACATATATTGCCGTAATTGTAAGTGCATATCTTTTAATAAAATTGGCAATTGGTTTACCAGAAAATCAAGAAACACGGCACATAGGCAGAAATAGGGTAGACCAACCAGGATACCACACAATATAAAGCCGATATTGTTATTATTATTATTAGTATATGGAGACTCCATTAGATATGACGTTGCGGTTCGAACAAGAGGCCATTTGTAGTCTGTTAAGAGCGGAAATTGTAGCTGCTGCAATGTCCATGCATGAGGGGCTCCAACACTGCATTGAGTGTGATGCAAGACAGTTCGAACATTGAAGGACGCATTACTTTTACTCCAAAATCGATTCTTTTTTCTTATTATGCTCCTGCACGTTTTTTCTAATTTTTTTGAACTCAAAATACTTTTATTATTTTATCGTATCATTGACAATTAAGCTTACTTTAAGTTAAACCTTTATTACATATTATTGATCTCATAACATCATAACAATTCATAATACGTTAGTTAGGAAATATAATACGTTAGTTACGTTATGACACGGTAAAATGACAATAAATTACAATAAACAAAGTTTTTGATTTCCATCGTTGTCAATGATACGATAAAGCTTTGAATGCAACTCGATTATTATACGATTTATATAAACCTGGGACATTTCACAGGAGACTCGGCGCGAAGCGCCTCGTCGCCTGGCAACGTCCTCGGTTATTATAAATCGCATAATAATCTCGTTACATTAATAGCTATAAAATTGATTAAATTATGAAATTTTATCATTGAATCGTGAAAAATGACAACAATATGTACATATATACGGGTGTAATACCGTTTTTTTTTTTAAATTATATGACAACTAATTTCTTTTCTTCGATATTTCAAGCTACAAATAAGATATCGAGATACCGTTTTTACTAACCTATTTAGGTATCATTTCACTAGATTTTTATGGAAAAAAAGTCATATTATTGCATTTGATTTTTTAGAGAATTTTGCAATTTTCTGTTATTATATCAAAAAGCGCGCTCTAGTGGCGTCCCCAAGAATTAAAGAAATCATAGTGATGATAGATGGGTTTGATGGAACAGTAAATGCTTTTTCCACCGAGACTAAGTTTGTTAAAATCCGTTCAGCCGTTTGGGAGTTACAGCTGTTTATTTAAAGAAACATCAAATTACCTCCCACCACTTTATTTTAATAGATACGTCAAAAAATGTTAAACAAAAATTGCTCGACTAAAACTCAGCTTTAAAAGGCACATATTTTTTAGTAACATTTACTATGTGGATTTCAGTGAAAAATCACTTTAAAAATTTAAAATGACGCCCTCTGGCGGCCATCTTGGAAATGTGAGAATATTTTCCACGGTCTTCTTTTGTCCACTTTAGTAATATATTTTTTTTTCCGCAAGTCTCTCGGACGAATAGTTTACGAGATACAGCACTTTGCATTCTTAGCTGGCCACCCTGTACTAATTCGATATTCGAATTGCTTTCTTTTTCTTTATCCAGAACCGCTGAAAGTCGCAGAAAAGTTAGAGTTACAAAGATTTTAGATTTTAGTAATTTATTATATGTATGATGTATGTATAAACTAAACTGGGTACAGATTATATGTTAACAAGAAATCGTTTCTCTCGATTATTTAAATCAAATATGAACATAATATTACATATATCTCTACATATCTCTTGTCCTCACATCAAAATAATGAGATAGGAGTGTCCCATCTCGAGCTACCTGTATTGAGAGCGCTATGGCGTTTAGTACTTGTTTTTCTTTTCTTTAATTTTTATTTGTTAACAGTCTTTTGTTTATTTCTTTTTTGAAGTTAGTATGTTTTAGCTGTTTAATTTCAGTTGGTAAGTTGTTATATTGTGCGATTGCCTCCCTATATACATTTTATACGTCAAATAATTTAGCAGTTTACTTTCTGCACAAATGACTTCAAACTGACTACCAACAATCTCAGATTATATCGACACCGTATTGTATATACCATGTGAACGCCTGCGAGTCATCGATAAGCGTACGTAGAAAACGACATAAAAAAACGCAAATGCGTACGCTTAGGGACATCGTCATTTAAGAGTACGCATTAGTTAGCTTAAGAGTAGGGCACCATTAACATTAGTTTGTTTAATTTCCGCAGGAATCACATAAAAACTTTTCTTGTCCTAAATAATTCGAACACAACTCATGCCACCATGTTTGACAACATTGCAACCAATCTCCCGAATCGAAGGTAGACCTTTTGTAATTCTCATCACAAGTTGGACAAGTAACATCGTCTATATCTTCTGACTGTATATTTTTCAATTTTATCTTTATAAGGTCTGCTGTTCTTCCTTTTTTTTTCGAGTGGTCCATTCAGAATTACATGTAAAACTTTATGTTTGGCTGATTTGTTTTGTTCCAACTTTATTGACAATTTGTCTTTATATGGTTATATGGTTGTTGAGTTTTTATAGCCATTGTTTGTTCAGATGCCTTGCTGGTTCATGGTTGACGTTGAGTACTCTGCGTTCGTTTAAAAACCTCGCTCGTTGGTGGCTGCGGCTGAGTGTGGTGTTTTTGAGTTCAATTGGATTATTTTGATTTCTGATTTTAAGGATCTGCTGCGCTATCTGAATTCTCTTGGTAATATTCGTTTGAAATATTAGTCACTGCAGATACGCAAAATCAACTTCTGTGAAACTATCTGATTCTACGGGAACAATCCAGTTTACACATGTGTCTGAGAGCACGCGCGTACTGTTTGATACACTTGCATGTTTTAGGTTTCTGGACATTACCTGCAATATGCGCAGCCGCAGGCAGCAAACAATATAAGTATATGGCCTTATAAGCTTGATGAGTGTACTTAATAAATAAATAATATTATTAATAAGTCATGTTAACTACATAATAGCTAGTACGATGGAAAAGTTATAAAAACATGGGCGAAATAATTTAACTTGCCACACAACAAAACCAAGATTACTTTCTTCTAATATTTTATTCACCATATTTCAAGTATAAATAAATGTTATAGACAACGTATGGAAAGAATATCCCAGTTAAAGTAAACTAAAAGTGAGACGAATTCCACTGTATATATGTATCATGGACAGATAGAATGTCAGGGTATACGGAGTGCATGTTGCGCTCCTGATACAATATCGATTGTGCCGTCAAGCGAATTGTATCAGGAGCGCAGCTTGCACTCCGTACACCCGGACGTTCTATCTGTCCATGACTGTACATACATATAAAAATACCATTCATAGTTGAAATAGTGTTGCGTGAGTTATGTATGAACGTACAAAAATATAAACATTGTAATTTAAATTTTTTGGTCTTTTATGTGATATACATACTTTCCGACAAAAAGTAACTCCTTTTGCAAACCAAAGATAGCCACCTACACAAGAATTTTACTATGCTTTAAAGTGCTTCAGATGAGGGAAAGACCGGACGCGCGTGTTAGACGACTCATGCACTTGAATGAAACTTATATGAGAATGTGCGTCCGCGTTTACAACGGAATTAAGGAAGTTTTAATTGGAAGCACGCTCACGTTATGGGCGCCTGTCGCGGACACTAATGTGTTCGTTAAGTGTATGTACTTATGCGGTCAGAAGGAGATACTGCGATGTTAAAAGGCCTCATAAATTATAACGCAGTACACATCTATTTATGTATTTGTGTATGCGTATTTATTTACGGACAATGGCACAGTCAGAAAAAAGGTTCGTTCCACAAGTGTTTCAAGTTTGCAGGTACAGCCATATGTGTAGAAAATACAATCCCACACTTCCAAAATAACTTCTCTAGAAAGTTAAGATATTAAAATTAAAAAAATTAACTTGAATTAATTCAAAATTAAATTAAATTAAGTTAGCAGTAATTACCATCTTATGTGACATATCTCAACATCATATGAAAAATTCAAGCAAAATATAAAAAATTAGCGATATTTTTTTATATTGCGGAATATGTATAAAACCCATCTACCGTCCGAGATCATACACGGGCATCTGGTTTGCGACTGAAACAACTTTCAACGCGGATCAGTGTATATGTAGACATATCACTAATTATTTAAAGCAATTAATTAATGTAAATAGAAACAAAAATTGGGAACAACAGTGTATTCAACAATTTGCTAATCAAGGCGAATTCACGCAAAATAAAGCGGTAATTTCTTGTTAAAGTAGCGGCTTATACAAATCGAATAAAGCAAATAAGTTTTGAACTTCCCACTACCACTCACGGAAAGGTATTGATCATATATTTGGATACAAAATAAGGACTTACTCAAATCAATCAAAATTATTTCAAAATTATTCCATCCAACACTAGTTTTTGTAGATATCAAGATTGCTGTCACTTTCAAAAGGGGAAACACTACTCTCGCACATGGGCATATATACATATTATAATATGTGAACACATGCGAGCTATCGATACCTCAAGTTAAAAGGAAAGGCATAGCCTAGACCTTTAATAGCTTATCTATTTTTCACATATTTTTTACACTTTTTAGGATTATTGGGCTTTAGTTATAAACTTCGTCAGTGGAAGAAATTGACATTTAATTGGTGTCAAATAATTATAATAAACAACTAGCCATGCCTGTCAACAAAATTATCTAGAGATAAAGAAATTCAATGATATACAGGCTAATTCTTTTTCGATACTCACCATTGCGATCTCGTTTATTATTGAAGATAAATGGTAGATTCAAATTTGGCAAAGTTGCTAGATTTTGTGGTTATTATGATCCCGAAAAGAAAGTACACTTAGAACAAATGACGTTCGAGATTTTTGAAAATAAAAACGGAAAAATCTTATTTCCTTATTTGGTTGTACTACTTTTATTTGGTCTTGCAGAGAAAACCTAAAGACACGTTCCAAAGTCACTTTTGCTCCTCTATCTAATGGTGTACTTAAAATTTTTATACGACACTTCGTTTCGTTGGATCATTATCAACTTTGTTATTTCTTATGGGCGCCATATTGTATTTTGACACAGAAAGATTTTCTTTTTCTGATTTCAACCATGTCTCATATGATGAAAACAAAATTTGATATTGTATGTTAATTGACAAAGAATCTGATTTGAGACTAAATAACATAGGTAACTACGCAATTTCGAACTGTCAATCACTTAAAATCGAGTATCGCGAAAATGAAAATCGGTGTTAAGTAAGGTAGCCATGGAATTTTGAACTATTAGTTATAGTTGCATTAGTAACGGAAAAAAATGGCGTGAGAAGAGAGGCAAAGAGAAACAAGATATGTTATGTAGTTTTTATTCATCGAACTAAAATACAACAATAGCGAGCACAAGATATTTAGAATTTTACCCTGATGTATGTATTTTACCCGCATGTGATATGTATTTCGATTTAGATGTTGTCTTTCCGCATTTGCCATGGAATCTGGGAAACTACAGAAAAGCAAATTCAGAAAGAACATACCGGGGTTCGAACCCGATACCACCGGATTATGAAGCGAGCACGCTAGGCTCTGCGCTACTAGCAGCTCAGTTCGTAAATTTCGATTCATTTGACCAGATGATTATATTCAAAAAATCTTTGGCGTCTTCTAATTTTTCCAATAGCTAGTTACAATATACCATTTATCTTAAATTATCACCAGGTAGTAAACTATAACTAACCACCATGGACTTTGTACGTTTTCTGCTTATTTCGACGCACTTTTCCACGATTCATATTCGACTAAATTTATGTTAATAGCTAGAAAAACAGTACGATATGTTTGTCGTCGTTCAGGATAAAATTGTAAATATCTTGTACTCACTATTGTTGTAGTTCGATTTTGTTGACAAAAAATACACGTATACGTATCTCGTTTTCTTCGTTGATGTACGCCATTTTTGCGTTACTAACGCAACGATAATTGACAGTTTGTAATTTCATGGCTACCTTATTTAACATCGATTTTCATTTTCGCGATACTCAATTTTAAGTGATTGACAGTTCGAAATTTTATAGCTACCTACCCTATTTAATCTCAAGTCAGATTTTTTATCAATTAACACACAATATCAAATTTTGTTTTCAATATATCACACGTGGTTCAAATCTGAAAAAGGAAATCTTTCTGTGTCAAAATCCAATATGGCGCCCATAAGAAATAACAAAGTTGATGATGAAATACACCCAAGTATACATACATACCGAAATGAGATTTTCCCGTTTTTTTTAAATCTCCAACGTCATTTATTCTAAGCCTACACTCTTTTCGGGATCATAGTAACCGCAAAATTTAGCAACTTTGCCAAATTTAAACCTACCATCTATCTTCTATAATAAGCGATATCGCAACGGTCGGAATCGAAAATGAATCAGCCTGTACAATTTCACGGACAAATTTAATATTTTTGAATTGTACATTTATAATCATAAGAACAATGGTCCTTAGATCATTGTATTTTTTGTCAAGCTCTAACAATGATCTCTAACAATGCTTAGACAAAGAAGAACATGCTAACTTTGAAAAATCAACAAATTTATCAGTACGGAGAGGTGTCTAAAGGAATTGATTTGTTGATAATACCTTGTATATGTTATAACACAAATCTATTTTAAGTTGTAAAATTTTTATCTCATTCTAACGTCTGACAGACACTATTACAAATAATTTGTTGTTATAGTGCTAATTTGAAATATCTCTTATTTTCTCATCATGTAATGATTTTGTACTCGGTATATATTTCTACTTATATTACTTCATTATTTATTTACACTTATTGTTAGACAAAACTTTGTCCTACATTTTATTAGACAATTTTACTACCCCTAGCCAACAAATTAAAATAATTAATAAAATGAACTTTCCAGTGAATAGTTTATTAAATTTATAATCACAGTTTTTTTTTATAAAATTGAATCGCACAATAACTTAAATTTGTTCTACCCAAATTTCTGTAACCTTCACAGAATGAATTCGACGAGTAGAAAAACGTTTGTTTTTTTACACATCAGAGCGATGTTTTATCCAACGATAAAGCTCAAGTTCTCGCGTCCTTTCTTGCAAAAACCTGCAGTGCTGATTACACACTCTGCACAAAATCTACTCAAATCCGCCGGAACAACGACGAATACCAAGCTATAAAGCTGTATTCGGTGATTCATCAATCATTTGCAACAGCGGTATACACAAACATTTTCTTAAAACCATTAGAGTGTGGTTTGAGCACCTCTTTGCTTTTTTTTAGAATAATTTACGTATAAAAATATTATTTCTCATTCATTATCCTGATACCTGTGCTATTTTATGAAAGAAAAACCAATTTTCCTAAATTACTACTTTCTTAATATTTTAGCTCAATTTTTTAGAGCTGAATTTATGATGGACTAGAAATGACAGAGTGACGACTGAAACTATACTATTCTAAAATGCATTATAGAAATCACACACAAGATATTTATTAATCCATGTTTGCAATAGAAAACATCTTACACGTAGGTATAATTATTTATTTAAGAATTAGTAAAAAAGCGCATCATTTTATTTATTTTTACTCATTATTAATGTTATTTATATTTTGGAAGTCCTTACTGCTAAATTTTTCTCCCTTACTCCGTTTTCTTCGTATAGGCTCCATTAATGTCGTAATTAAATGTATACCGTGTGAACGCCTGCGAGCGGTCGGTACCTAACCAGTGTACGCTATGTTCTACTCTACGATTTTATTGGCAAAAATAGCTTGCTGCGTCTTAGTTTAGCGGTATATTAAATTTCCTCTCGAGCGGGAGATCAATCTAACTAATACCTATCTACCTCTAGTTATTTCCTCAGAATTCCCACCGTAAAATTATTTTACCATAATCAGTTGCTGCTTTGGCGTTCCATTTTTAAAACGACCGTTACCGCTCATTGTCAGAACGCGCTTTATTGAGAGATGTGTGAAGGAGTGAGTGCTAGAACGTATAAATTGAACTGAAATACGCATGCTAGTATGCGACAAAAATTGTTTGCCAACCTCACTCGCAGACTGCATAGATAGACTTGAATTTCTTACCCGCGATCGTCCGCTCGATAGGAAATCTAATATATCGCTGAACTACGATGCAGCCAGTTGTTTTTGCCATTACAATTGTACAGTAAAATGTAACGTACACAGGTTAGGCATCGATAGCTCGCAGGCGTTCACACTGTAGGTTATCATATTACATTTATACTACATATACATACATATAATAATAAAAAAAGGATATTACCATATGCAGTCTAAAAATAGATAGAAGTCCTCTTGAAAGAATGATTTATATAATAAAATCAACAAAATTAATATAAAATTTAATTAAAAATGCGGTGAGACGATTGACAGTAATTCACCCTTAATAATAATCAGATTTGAGATGCATGCTATTGCTGACACCGGAATATGTAAATAGTAAATACGTTGCGACATAGCAACCGGAATGAAGGATACCATTAATGACAAATACCTAAGGATAGTAAGCGAAGCACAGTTGCTATTACACTCCATACTGCATACGGAGGTTAAGAGGGACTATAGTAACTGAAAACTTACTTTTCGGTTAGAGCGTTACTTATCGTGATATTATGATGTATGTGATTAGGTTGGAAGGTTAGAGCTGGTGCATTTGAAACGCTTTAGGATTGACGATTTTTTTGTAACGAACGACATATTGGAAAATGCTAAAAATGTCTATTCGAAACATACTCGAAAGGCAGATATATGTTATTTCTACTTTCAGCTCTCTGACAGCTTGAAATATTAATTATTCTTATTACTTGTCACATACTATGAATAATAGAAACATGAGACGCGTTCCCTGTGTAAAATCGTATTTTATTTTAAAATACTCCGTGGATATGGCGATGGCGTTCGTACTATTGCTTCTACAGGGTGATTTCAAGGACTTTTCTATGGCATGGCCGGCCAAAGCCACCCGGCCACCCGGTCTGTTTCGACCTGCCACTACTATTTAACAGCGGTTTATGCGATAATAACACAATTTATTTGTTTCAAATGTGACATATATTTTAACCCCAAAGAGTTAGGTATAGAGAATGGTTCACGAAAACGAAATAGCCGACAAATATCTATCGAAACGTCATAAAAACTGTAAAGTGTTCAATTTGAATTTAATGAGAAAATTGAGGACCTGAGTTTTGACTCACCTTGTACAAAATTGTTGTTCAATTCTCGAGCCAACTACAGTGACCGGCACAAATATTGCAACATGGGAAATTTTTTTATCAAAACTTCCTAAAAATTTTTTTAGGAGATAGGTTGTGCATGTCTAAGAACCCCAAAATTTATTTTGACACACGTCCCGTAACCACTAGTATGGCGGTAAATTTGCAAAATATGCCATGACTCTACAAAAAGTGAGGTTAGATGACATCATATCCAAAAAAGGTAATCGAAAAAGTTGCGGGAGAAACCCTTTGTTCTTAGTGTGGTGTGATAGTCCAGTATGTAGTTGTAATCGCGCATAATGGCGAATCGATCGCGCTACGCGATTTTAAGCGAAGAATGATTGTAGAGGTGCACATAGCGAGTGTATCTTTCCGAGAGATCCTGCGCTCTCTCGAGCTGTCGTTGTTAGCTGTACAACGGGCATGGCGACGATGGATTGAGGTAGGACGTATGCGTGCGTCGTCCTCAAGGCAACTTTGAGCCGTTTGGCCAGCAAGAAGGGAAGGCGAACTGTACGGGGGTGTCTGGTAGAGGGTTGACAGCAAGGTATCGGTGGGTTGCCGAGTGGAGGTACATTTTGTTTACCGATGAATCAAGATTCGAATTGAGAGTCGGTGACACGCGAATTTTGGTTCGTCGGTCTCCTGGTGAGCGTCTACTCGAGCAGTGTGTTCAACCACGCCTTTCACCCCATTATGATATGGAGTGGTGTTACATATAGGGGATGTACCTACACTTCTATGTTGCGTGTACAGCAGATGACGATGGGTTGCCGATATGTAGGCCCGTTGGGCTCGCTACGCTTGGGGGAGCCCACGTCTGCTATATGTACACGCACGACAACGGTCGATCGCAAGTCGTAGTGTAGTACCAATGTGGAAGACCACCGTATACGAACGCTTGCATGGCCAGATCTGGATCCGATCGAACACTCTGGGATATGATCAGTCGGTGATTTCAACGTTATCTCGCTCCCCCTGCTAACGTTGAGCAGCTATGAACGAGAGTTGAAGTAGGAAAGGTGGCCCGCTGCCATAGGACGACTTATTGACACCATGCCTCGATGATAAGCGTCTTGATACATCCCCGCCCAGCAGGGTTACGGCGCTCTCCGCTTGAGAGTAGTTATACTGGTTTAGTATTATTTCTATACCAAATATATATATTTATTATTATATTATATATTATTATTTATTAGGAGTATATACTTTTATCATTATTTTGTGTGTGAACATTTATGTTTCCGGAATGTCTATGCTAACACATGAAAATCACGAACATCAATGATACATGATCAGTGAACGTTCGCTTTGATACTGTCGGTCAACTCATCCACGTTGCTCTTCGTACTGCAGTGAAATATACTCCTCTGCCTGTTTATTGTCCCCTGCAAATTAATTTGTATTTTGTGGAAATATTAACACACATTTCATAAACACCTTTTCTTAATAATTATATAAACAAAACCTACCATGAGAATATCAAAACCTGGCAAGTACCTAAACAAACTGAAAAATGAATACATATTAATTAAATACGTATACAGGGTGATCTTATGTTGCTGATACTTATTTCCACTTCTAGGTCAATTATAACACTTTTAATTCGATTAAAAATCAATTTATTCCAGAACATTTACAAATTAGGTTTTCGTTACACAACTATAAGATAAGTACATAAAGGTCATAAAATACATGTACTAATTATACAGGATGTCCAGAAACTCTCCTGGCAAAGGAAGACCGGAGATTCCTCAGATAATTTTAAGACAATTTAACCCAAGTCACCCTAGTCCGAAAATGCTTCCTAAGGGAGCTAGAGCTCTTTGAAGATGGCGCCTTGCAATTCGTTTTTTTTAATATCTCCAGAACGCTTCTATTTAGAAAAACAAAAACTGGTATGCTTATTTATCCTCCAGAGATGAATCGATCCCATCAATTGCGAATTTCTAGTATCGGTCATAGACGTCCGTTTTGGGTAGGTTAACGGTTATTTTAACGCATAACTTCTTTATCTTTAACTTTTAAGCATTTGTGACACTAGATTATTAAATTCTCAGGTATTCTAGTACTAAAAGGAACTCTTACTTTAAGTCGGTAGGATACACCATTTTCTAGAAAAATCGATTTGAAAATTTTTCATTTTTCATTAAAATTCAATTTATTATGTACCTACTTATTTTTAGCGACGAAGTTGGCTAGGACTATCAAGGCATGAATGAAAATTAATTTAATAAATCATCTTTTGTTTCAATAAATACAGCACATAATTCGTAAAAAGAGTTTGGGAAAAGAAGCAAAAATCAATTCGAAACCAAATTTTAGCTGAAGGTTTTT
>SMLS01069623.1:0-16563 GCA_004785975.1 Popillia japonica
TTCATTTGATATTGTTTGGGTTCATGCAAGTCTACTTGATTAAAATATAAAACTGTTAATTAAAGTAGTATTTCGTTATTTAATTATAGGTTATGTTACATGGATGAAAAGAGAATAAAAAGCTTTATTTAGTGATATAAAAATCCAATATGGCGCCTATTTAACTTAAGAAAGTTGTTATGGCTATCTCGAAAGCCGCCATTTTGAATTTCTGTTTGACATTGATTTTGAATTGCTTGTATCGAGCATATTGCTTTTTATATGAAACTTTTTTTCGTAACTTTTATACTTACGGAGATATTCGACATAGAAGAAAATGGCGATTTTTGATTTTTTTGACATAACTTCTGAATGCTTCGAAATTTTGAATTTTTAAAAACAGATTCTAGATCAGCGCATAAAATTGCAAAACATTGCCCATTTAAACAAATCTCTATCTTCAATAATAAGGAAGATGCCCATGCAATCCCACCCGATTTGGGACACCCTGTATAATACCAAACTAAAAGTGGGATAAAGAAGATTATTTGAATCACCAAATTCCTTAAACATTGTAAATGTATGACGAGGTTCTACGTTAGCAGAGACTAAAGAAGATTTACTAACCTCACAATCGGGTAAATTAAGTTTTCTAAGGGTGAATCCAAAGACATAAGTGATGGCTTGATAATTAAAATCAATTTCTTCATTAATCGGAACATTTAGAGAAGAAGCTTCTAGTTCGTTCTTATCCAATGCACAAGTCCTGGCACTTTTAGGTTGAATAGAAGTCATAAAAGATTGCAGATTACTTAAAATATGCCAACTATCTTCCTCACAATTGAACCCGATGGAACGAGAAGACTAAATTATTTAGAATACAAGTTTTAAAATTGGCAATGAACTGATGACAACTTGGATATGTATTAAGACCACCGCACTGACGTATGACACCAAATAAATTCTCCAAATTACTATAACAATTAATAAAATAAAACAACAATTGATAATAACGAAACTTACCCGGAACTTGTGCTTCGTTTGTTCATAACCTAAAAGCACTACGTCATCATGATTTACATTTTTATTGATTTTTATTGTATCCTCAATGTTGTACACCGTTGCCATGTCACTTCCTCTTATAGTTAATCATAATTATTGATAGATTTCTTAATGATAAGAGCAACAAAAAAATTTTTTAGTTAAAATATCGCTATAAACTGGCTCATATTGCATATCAAAACCTCTTTTGATGTTTGATTATAATTGCTTTAAATATAAAGCCAACAAAGACTTGGCAACCATGCGATATTTAGTTTACCATTTTCCTCGAAGAGGCGCGCACAACTTGCGCGAAATTTCAAATTTGAAATATCCAAATATTCATACGTATTCTCTGCAATATGTATCGGCGCCGGCGCGGCATATGGACTTAACTAAGACATACCGTTCAACTATCGATATAATATTTTGACGGCACTTGCGATGCAATGATCTGTATAATAGATAATAAAATGAAAAATTTGCGTTCATGCCATACGATTTGCTGGTCGTTGCCGGAATAGTGTGCGACCCCACTAAATATCGCCGGCAGGCGCTGGACGTCGCCCGGCCGTGCTGTGCCGGTGTAATGTGCGCTCTGCTTTAAGTGGATACACTTCATTTTACAAACTTATTAGTGACATTAGAGTTTTTTACTAGAACTTTTCGCATTGATATATCGCCTACACATATTTATTGCGCTTAATATATACTTCACTAGATACTTCACTGTTTAGGTATTTCGAAATAGGCGTTGTCATCCCCATCATTGTCACTGTCGCTTGAGGCGGGTCTGCTTTTTTGATCACCACCACGTTTTTGGTACATATCAACAATTATTTCCTGATTCTGTAGTTTTCCACACAAAGTGCAAAAAGGTATCGAAATCTACATCCTCCGGCAGAACTAGGTTATTTATAGGTACAACTTCGTCAGGATCATCACCATCACTTGCGGCAGCCACTTCTAGTAAGATATCAGATTTAAGGAAACAGCTTTTGATTGTAGAGGATGACATCTGCTAGCTTCCAAGCATTCGAAATAAATTCTATGGTTTGTAATAAGTTAATGATGAGATTTTCATTTTCTGCATCAATGTTATTAAATGTTGAACCAACATTTTTCTATTATGAACTTTGAAATTTGCAATGATACCCAAATGGAGTAGCTGAAGAACACTGGTACAGTTGGGGAGAAAAAAATTCCACGCGTACATTTTCCAAAATTATTTCAGGTGAATGTGCTGCACATCGATTCAGAAAAAGAAGAATCTTCTTCTGTTCCTTTTTCACTCTAATGTCTAATTTCTTTAACCACTACTCCATTAATATCATCCAGGAATTCCTGTTGGATTCATATTCCGTAGGTTTTGTTTGCACACCATTCAAACACCTGGGATTCTTAAATTTGCCTATCACAAGTGGGAGAAGTGTGTCTGATCCGTCTGCATTGGTGGCAAGAAGAACTGTTACACGAATTTTACTTTTCTTCGCTCCATGGCATGAGTCATTCGATTCAGCTAATGTCTTGCTGGGATGAAGATTGTAGAATAGGCCAGTCTTATCACAATTGTAGATGTTGTGAGGCTGATAATCCCTTATGATTTCTGGTAGACCGTCTCCTTTCCAGTGTCGCACCGTGACGTCATCCACAGCTTTCGACTCACCACAAATTATTTTCACTGTGATTCCATGACAGTCTTTAAAACTTTGCAACCATCCTGACGGCCTTGAAATCAACGGTGTGAAATCAACAGCATGTCACCTGATTCGTAAAGCTGCAGCCCGTTTCTGCTGGAACCGTGTGAAAAGTGCTATTTCCAAATCAGCATACTCCCTTCTTGTTGACGGCTGCGTTTTTTTGATTTTGTACCCTATTTAGAAAAGTCATTCAAAATAGCATTTTTTTTTTGTTGATGACTGTGCACAGCGTGGTAGAAGCAATTCCTAAATTTGAAGCAATTTCGGTTTTTGCTTTGTGTGTATTAAGTTGCATCTCCCGTATGAATTTAACTTTTTGATCTACTGTATAACTTTTTCTTTTTCTATTCTTTATGGCTGATTAACCCTTTCGTGCATCAATGTCACTGTAGTGGACAGGTATTTTCTAATGTAAGCACACCTAAAAATGTCACATTGCATAATGATTACTGAAATGGACATCAACATCTTTTATCAAAAAAAATGTGTAATAACGTCAATTAAATGTTTCTATTACTTTGAAGTCCTTTTTTGTCTCCATAATCAGTCACGTATTTTTTCTTCATATATTTACATATACTGATTCCTTACTTATTGTTTGTCATGCATGAAAGGGATAAAAACAATTAATGAAAAAACCGCTGTTCAACAGTAAAGACATGATATCGAAAATCTATCTTTACTTTTCGATTAAAATACATAAATGCTCCGATTGAAAACAAGTGTGTCGGCAAACGTGTTTGTCTATTGTTTTCGCGCCGAATGCCACCCGCTTAGTTGTGTCCGATGCGTATAACGCGCTCTATGGAAAGTGATATTTATATGAATCCAGCAGCAGGGGGAGACATTACTTTACAAACAGAGTGTACTTACACCTGTTTGTGCATTCCAAGAATATTTACATCTGTACTTGACATTTTATAGTAGTACCTACATAGTTTTATTTTAGCTGCAAAACTGGGTGAAACTTAATCTTTTAGGCCGTTAAATAAAAAAAAATCTAGAATAAAATGTTGTACCACACAAATTTAAATATTTATAAGTATAACAGTATCGCACATGCATTCATGGAATAAACGGAAAGTAAACCTGTTTACAGGATTTGTACGTCACAAATGCGTTAGCCAATAGCGATGCGTTTTAAAATGAATCATGAATAATTAATGAAAATTGATTATTAGTATTTCTTAAAATATATATTTTTTGCAAAAGTGATTTTTCAAATATTCATTTATTATTATAACGCTATCTGAAAAATATATAACTAATGTATAATAAAATATACGCGCATCCCCTACTGCTGCAAAAGTCATAGAGTCATAAGTACAGAACAAAATATTCAGGTAGAAATAGTTTCGTTTTGTTTATTATAGGTATATTATACTGCCATATTGCACAAACGGTAACATTTTTGAATTGATTTTAAAATAAAATTCGTCATTTGAAATAATTCACTCACAATTTATAATATGTATATGCATAAATTATCACCATTTAAGAGTGATTTTTTTAATACATACGATATAGAAGCTATGTTTTTCTATTAATAACAAAATATTGCACCTACGAATATTTAAAACTTATCATTATGTATACTTATACAAATATTTTGTGACATACCTACATAAGTATATAAATATGTACATATATCACTTAACAACCACAAACAGCGTTCAAAAATTTTTGTTACGCACTTGTTAGATACTGAAGACTATTTCTTGTAAATGTAGAACTTCTGTAACGTAAGTACCGATTCTAACTCAAGTTCACGCAACGTAATCCCCTCTAGATTGCTACTAAGATTCACCAAATTTCAGGTCGGTGTCGATGGAGGTTCTGTTCATTAAACATCTTAAGACTGTTATAAAAATCTTCATTACAGTGAGTAGGTACATTTGTTACGCCTATGTATTGTATTAGTTGCTAAGTCTAACCACAGGGGGCAATATATGATATAATATATTTAATATAATATATGTACATACAAGAGATAGAAGCTATATAAGTGAGAAAGTATTAAAGAAAGTGTTAGTGAAGTTTTACTTCAGTGATTAAGCCAACCCTCCTACACCTACATAAAGTTCCTACCTTATCAGCATTATGGGAGAAGCTTATTGAAGACGATATGGAAATCCAGTTCTCTGTTATAACTAAATGTAATAAATATTTATTTATTATTTATTTAAAGAAGATGGTCATTTCTTTTATTACTTGGATGAAACGAGGTTTGATACCTACCATACCGAAACAAAAGGCTGGATTGATAATTCTGAATGAATTCTCCTTCTTCCAGAAAAAAAGTAAAAAATATCAAATGATCTCAACTAGAGCACCACGAAGGTCCGATATCAGAATTATTTGAAGAGAGGCTTCAGTAGAAGTTATTGCTTGTCTTGCCCGCGAGGAGTGTTATTGTAATAGACTACGTTTCGTACTATTCACGAAAGACCAGGATTCATCAGCACAAATTCAAATATATAGCACGATTTTTGAATTCAAATATTACGAAAACACCTATACAAAAGCTCAACTGGTAGAAGTACATGGACGTTTGAAAAACAATAGTATGTGGATGACTGCCAGCGCAGTACACCCAGTTACAATTACTAAAGTACTAGTATTCCGTATATTTAATCCAAGAGAACTAGTCTGGAGTCATGTAAAAAACCAAATCTTCGTAATATGCTAACATGTTAAATTGGAAGTACATTTTATTAGGGAAGCTGACGAAAATATCACACCAGAACACTTAAAAGCATGGTATTCTACATGCAACATACAGAGTGAGCAACCGGATGTGACCACAAACGTCATAGAAAAGTGTTTATTTTTGTTTTACTGTTAACTACCCTGCTTATTGTTTATTACATCTATTGTTTACGTTTTTTTTTTGATCTGATATTCAACGTGTTTGAAGCGTTTTCGTAAATATTAAATTTATTGCAGTGTAATTATCTTTTTAAAAACTACTGAACGATACGATCTCTTGTCTTAAGGTTAAATTACACGCCTGATAGATCGGTAATGCAGCATATCTACCAACTACTACCAACTTAACAATGTCGCTGTTTTATAATTTGAGGTCACGTGGTGGTCACATTTGGTTGCTCACTGTGTAGAAAATGATACTACCAAAACACATATTCAAATCAAAAATGTATAATTCATTTACTAGGTACTATTTTAACATCACTTTAATGAATTATAGCTTCTACTTATTGTTATTTCCATATCATTGCTTTATATTAACTTGATCACTTAAAGCTGATATACATATTTTGTAACTTGACATCATGTGTTGTTGAATTCGAAAGTTCCTGAAAACTATAATGTAAATTAGATTTAAAAATCATGTGCTATACTGCTTCAAAATATAGTATTTTAGTTTGTAATAAATTTTTCGTATACATTATGTTATTGTTAATCCTACAGAATAAAAATTAATATGCTTAACAGTCCTCTGATGCTAATATTATAATCGGTGTTTGTATCAAATGCCAAATGCCACTACATATTCTATTACCTTCAATCACACAATCATTAACCATAAGCATTATTATTTATACTAGGTTCTCCTTATAACATATGCCTTGGATAATAAAAAAATAATCTTAACATACTGAATAGTAATTAGTTATAAAATACAAGTGACTCACCTGCGATATTCATCTTTCAGATTCCAAGGATCCTCCATTTCACATTGGTAGATAAAATGCTACAAGTATGCTGATCGTACTTGTTAATCTTCGCTACGAAAAGTTCATTGCCTGTAGAATAATTATGGTCGATAATTACATCTACAATGTTTACTATCTCACACTTGATTTTCTTTAAAATATCATATTCGGATAATTTGAATAATTTAATTTATATTTGAACACAAGGTTTCTTTTATATCGATCTTATTTTCCCGTCAAAAATCCTCCAAATGGGTGTCTATCTCTCTTTCTGTAGTGTACGACAATCATCGTCTATCATCTGTAAAGTGTGTTACATCAAATACAAAAATTGTATGGTTTGATATATACATTATGTTATAATACATATATGTATGTTTTACACAGCAGAAATATCCAATAAAACGTATGAGAGTACCTCGAAATATGGCTATTACCAATATCAAAGAATTGTGCGGACACAATTTATGTACATATATCAGTATAGTAATAATAAAATTCTCTAAAAGGTCGCTCGTTCTGAACATTATATGTTAGATAAAAAATTAATACTGCTTGTAAACATTGAAGTAAACGCGTTTTTAAAATTTGTCCTATTTAAGTTCATTTTAACCGCCTTTTAATACATATATGATTGGGGTAATATATGGAAGGGGATACTACTAAGAAGAGAAGTGTAACCGTTATTACGATGATATATAAGGCGTTTACGATAATTGGAACGCTCCACACCGGTATGTATCGAAAGCGTTCGATAATGCCGGTACATGTAACATACCGCGTTTGATAATTGTACTTTATGTGTCAGATACATCTACCAGCTGGATCTGCTCTTCGAGCAGATACACGCGGTAGATCCATAAACATAACCTACAAACACAATTTCTGCGGTCTGACTAACCTCCATCAAGCATTGTGCAATGTCAAAATGCAACTGCGGGATCAACAAGGGCGTTCGATAAATACTTACTAGGTATTCTATCTACCGGTAACCAATCAGCTGATTACCTACCACAGTTACTGGAACGTATTTACCGCTCCAATTATCGTAAACGCCTATAGTGTATCCAGTTGTTTTAAATAAAATTATTATTATTACTTCATTACAATTCTCTACTATACAACACTCTACGACGAGGCAGGTCAAAACTACAAATATTACAATACAATATGTATAATTTTGTATAGAAGTGTGCGAAAAATCGACTCGTCGTTCTAAGTGTGAGAAGAAAGAACAAACAAAACAAAATAACAAAATTTTCTCCAAGTATATTTAATGTAGGTACAATCGGAATTGCAGAAAATAATACGATGGTTCAAACAGTATTCACAATTGAACATTTTGATAATGCAAAATCCAATGGTTAAGATAGGAGAAATGTTTGGAAGGAGCATTTACCATTTTAATGTATGTAAGTACAAGTACTTACATGCTAAATAACAAAAAAGCTAATGATACTTACTACTTGGGAACTGACACGTTTGACACATGATGTGACAAGCTAGACAGCAGAGGATCCGTGGCATCCGTGGCTAAAAGAATACAAGTTTGTCGTGGATTACATGCAGCAATACTACAGGTCGACCAAAATGCCGTGGCAGTGATGACGCGTTCTGCGCATATAGGCGGAGACATGCTCTCGCTCCTCTCGCTAGCGGGCAATCGGTTACCTACATAGTTAATCTGACACCAATCACAGCTGAGTACTGCAACGTCATACTTTTTACCCAAGCTCTCTGACTCAAGCGCAACTGCCACGAGATTTTGGTGGACCTGTACCATCCGACACCACTGGAGTAACTCAGAACTTCCGATTTAACAGAAGGAAACAGTGAAAGATGACAGCGTACAAAAATGTTTAACTGCATTACAAAAGTTAGCAATTAACTGTAATGTCACATATTTAATAAGCTTCATACAGATTCTTAACCCATTAAATGCCAACGTTGCGAAAACGCAACACCATCTTTGTTTATTTTTTTAAATAAACTAACTACATATTTTGATCACTTTTGTAGAAATTGACATTCTACGAAGTAGAAACAATTTAATCGTTCACCTATTAGTTTTGAATTACGTTATTCATCTTTTTAAGAAAAAGTATAAAACCTATCATTTTCGTTACAGCGCCACCCATTTGAAAAATATTTCCTGTGAGTGGTATAAATCTCATAAATATCTTTTTTTCCCATTCGGGCAATTTTAGTAAGTTCTAAACATACCATGAGTGCAAAACATTAGCTATATCTTTATCACTGAATGAATAGGTTTGTTGATAAATATAGTGTTGCGTTATCGCAACGTTGGCCTGAACTGTATAACACCCGTCTCTGGGGTTAGTTCTTATTAGTGCGTTGTCGCGTTTGGTATTTTTATTTGCAAAAAGTATATTTTGAGTTTTTCAAAGTGTTAGTGATAGCAAAATATGGCAAGCGCAATTCTTTGTGTTCTAGATATTAGTCATATATTCTTTTTGTATTTATGAGGCGTCTACTAGTAAATATGAAAATACAAAGGCGTTGACATATAAAGAGTTAGAAGATATTATCGAGACGATGTCAGACGTTGAAGATACAGACGTAGCTGTTATACCCCTGGATGTTGACGAACTAACAGATGAAGGAGTTATAGATGATGCTGAAATGTTTGAAAATCGACAAATTCCGAGCGATATAACTGGTACTTACATTTGAAGTTATTAGAAGCGATAATCACCTCGACAAAACTTCAAATAAAAATGTAAAACATATAAAACAACAGCTAAATGGAAAGAGGAGTAGGTACATACTATTGCAGAATCACCCCAATAATATAGAACATCAAATAATAAAGCAGTTGCAGGAAAAATATGAACATTACGACCCTTATGAGCTATTTTGTCTATTCTTTGATGACATCATTCTTAGCACTATAGTCGATTATTCGATCAAATACGCTACTAGTAAAAATAGACACAACTTCAAATTTGACATAAACGATTTGCGGAAATGGTTGGGTATTGTGATATTGTCAGGTTACCACGTGCTACCGCAAATTGATTTATACTGGTCGCTAGATGAAGATAAAGGAGTATCATTAGTGAGAAAAACAATGTCTAGGAACTGATTCAGAGAAATAAAACAAAACATCCATGTAGCGGACAAAACTAGGTTGCAGAAAGACGATAAGTTTTCCAAAGTGAGACCATTATTTGACCTTCTCAATGAAAGATTTTTAAAATTTGGTGGTGGCCGCTTTTTACCAATCTTATAAGCAATGCTTTGGTAAATCCTTGGAAATCCATAGAGTCTTGAACAAGGCAAAGATCTCACAACTTGATTTTCGCAGCTACATTGTAATGAGCTTGGTAAAAGGCGAGATGGAAACAACTCCGAACCTTTTACTTGGACACACTTCAAAAGAACATGTACCACAAGCCATGCGTTATGATAATGTAGGGCACATCATTTTTAAATCTCAAAACGAAAAACGACGGCGGTGTAAAGTATGCCACAGTACTACGGTCTTTATGTGCCAAAAATGTACCGTGGATTTACATGTTAAATGTTTTGATCAATACCACACTAAGTAACTACAGACAACGTTTACGGCCAACGTTGCGTTTTCGCAACACTCATTTTTTATATGTTTTAGTATAAATATATTCTTAAAATTTTGTAGGTGTCTTTATTTTGACTTCTATTCACCAATTCATCACTTAAATTTCGATTTTTTTTATTATTTCGAGGGTCGGCGGTTAATGGGTTAAAAACGAAAGACTTAACGTTTGAAAGAGCACTAGAAATTGCTGTTAGTATGGAAATATCGTCTAGACGTTGCGCAATTACACCAAAAAGTTAGTGTGTGTACCTACTGTTATATGTATTTCAAAAAAAAATTACTATGTAACTAAATCTACTTCTAACACTAATAATTCTCACACTATTGCTATTAAAAATAGTAATTCCAGTAATGCTGAAAATAGAAATAAAAAGTGATATCGTTATGGCAGTACAAACCATTTTGCTAATAAGTGTAATAAAACTAATGTAATTTGTACATTTTATAAGTTAAAGATCACTTGCAAAAAGTATGTACAAAGCTGCTAAACAAACTTCAGATGCAAATCAAGTTAAGGTAGAAAAAAAATGTGCCTCTAGAAACAGAACGCGCGATTTTCAAAGAAAAATTAAAACTAATGGTATTGTTAATTATAAAGAAATACAGTTTGAGGTTGATAGTGGAGCTTCTGTAAGCATTATGGATAAGAAACAATTTTCGGAAATCTTTCCAAGGTGTACTATTATCGAAACCAATTTAAAGTTAGTAACTTATTGTAAGAATTCTTTGGAAGTATTATGTTATTTACCATGTGCAGTAATTTATAATTATCGTACGTACATATATACGAGTATAATTTAAATCTGTAGATAGTTACAAGTAAAAGAGAACCAATGGATACAACAAATTAAACTAAATTTGTGGGAAGAACAAGTAAAATACTTAAATGTTAACGAAGTAGTGAATAATTTTAAATTAAAATTTCCAAATGTATTTTTGTCTGGGGCAAGTAAAATTGAGGAAATACAAGCATAGTTTGTATACAAGCATAGATTTAAAAAAAGATTCTAACCCGATTCTCATGAAACCGCGCACTGTACCTTTTGCATTGATTCCTAGGGTTGAACAGGAACTTGTCAATTTAGTATCTGAGGGAGTACTTAAGTGGATCATTCGGAATGGGCTACGCCAGTAGTACTAGTCGTTAAAGGAAAGAAAATACGTATTTGCAGTGATTTTAGGGTTACAATAAATACTATTTTGGATATCGACAAACATTCGTTCCCTACTATTGATGAACTTTTTGCATCAATGGCAGGGGGAATTAAATTTTCAAAAATGGATCATAAGTCATGCTTATTTACAATTGAAAGTGCGTCCAGAAGACAGCCATTTATTTGCCTTAAGCACTCACAACGGTTTATACCGTTGCAACTGATTCTTGTATGGAGCAGCTTCCGCGTCCGCAATTTAGAAGATATTCCAGGAGTCACAGTATTTTTAGACGACATTAAAATTACTGGAAACCGATAAAATTCATATTCCTAGACTAGAAGAAGTCATATCTCGTTTATCTAAGCATAATCTAAGAATTAATTTACACAAGCCAGAATTCTTAGTATAGGTACAAGATCGAATACTGCGGATATACATATTATTGATAAATCTCGCATCCATAAAATGGCTACTAAACTAGAATCTCTACAAGACGCACCAAAACCGCAAAATTAGCTTCAATTACGTTAATTCATACATTTCATAGGTTAATTATTACGACAGATTTTTACCAAATCTCAGCACTGTGTTACATCCATTAAATCTACTTTTACATAATCACTAAGAATATTTGTAGAATACCGAAATCTTTCAACACACCCAAAGTTACCAATGATCTTAGTAACAGACCTATCATGGGATGGAGTCGAAGCCGTAATTTCACATTTGTACCCGGACATAATTGAACGTCCAATTCAGTTTATTTCACAGAAATTGTCAAATGAAGAAGCGTATCCAATCATTTTTAGTGTAGGTAAATTTTACCAATTTCTTTATAGAAGACAATTTATACTTTATGTTGATCACAAACTGTTAGTGCAATTTTTTAAGCCAAACAAAACTTTTACAATCCGAACGCAACATTACGCTATATTTTTACAAGCATTCAATTTTGATATCAGAAGAATTTACGCAGTGTGAGGAACCGGATATTTTCGAAATAAACCAAATTGAAACATTCCCCGTAAATGTTTCAGAACTTAGTCGAGAAACGGCGCGAGATTCTTAGTTGAAACCTTTACTTGAAGCATTGGAAACATAGAACCGTAATTTACGTTTTAATGTTGATCGGACAGAAATGTCTTTGCAACAAGACTGTATCGTCAACAATTTAAGAGTAATTATTCCGAAAGCACTACAAGCTAAAATTTAGAAGGAATTGCACACAGCATATTTTGTAGTATTCAAAATAAAACGTTTAGCACGAAACTGTTGTTGGTGGAATACTATAGATAAAGGTATCTTAAAATTAAATGAAGAATGTTACAATTGGAAGAAAGTTATGAACAATGCGAGACCAGTTACAAATCATCCTTGGGAAAGGGTAGATGACCTAATTCAGCGAGTCCATGTAGACTATGCAGGACCATTTTATAGTTGCTATTATTTTCTACTGATTGATACTTACTCACGTTGGCCAGACGTCTATGTATATTACGAAGGGCATGTCTTCCAAAACTACTATAAGCATTTCTTGCGAAATATTTTCCCGGTTTGGCATTCCAACGTTCTTCGTTAGCTATAATAGAAGACAGTTTGTTTCTCAAGATTATGAATATTTACTTAATCAAAACGGAGTCAAACATGTACCATCCTACTACAAACAGTTTAGCGGAACGGTATGTAGGTACAAACATTAAAACAGGCTAATCGTAGTTTAAATTCAAATCCTCAAGATAGGGAAAAAGAACTACAGGAACTACTGTTACAGTATCGTCGAATGTCCATGGATGAATGAACCAGGATAGCAACATTAATTCAAGTACTTACGAATTTATCTATGGATCGTCTCAATCTCCGTATGCAGTACATGTCTTATGAGAATTCGATATACGGTTGCAAAATCGTCCAATCAGCTGTACTTTGTTGTTTCAGATTAATTATTTGACAATTCAGACGATCAAGTCATAACCTTTATCTACATTTCATGACTACTAAGACCAACTAAAACGTAAATAGTATTAGCCGTTTCCGAGTATACATTGGATTTAACCAATTAATTTTTGATTGTGTTCGATCTGATGCCATGGTTCGAACCTTTAGTAAAAATCGACTCATATTCTAAAATGAATTGTAAAAATCACACGCCAGACAGACAACGCGTGCTTGCAATCGAAAACAATTTGCACGTACATACATATAATTATTTATTTTTAATGTTCTTTATATTTTGGAACACACAATCTATTAAATGGAAAAACAATATAATCCTTAACCAATACTGGTTGCAAAAATAGTTGAAGTTATACAAATACTTACATATATAATATAATATTTAGGAAAAGAATATCAATTACACACACAGGTGTTCTGTCAAATTATCTAGTCAGTCGAGGAATCGGTTTTGTCTTCCGAAGATGAATTTGTTGCACGAATAATAAATATTTCAATGTTATGTTGCAAATTATGTTCTATCCACATTTCGTTTTCAATTTTTTTTCACATATCAATAGTAAGATGTAAATTGTATCTACCTTCTTTTCTAAATTTCTTGGCCTCTCGTAAGTATTTATACCTCCGCCAAATAATGTCATCTCGTTCGATGAGTTATGCTTTTCCATCTTACTTTTTTAATTTCGAAACCTATATCGTGTAACAGTCTGTGTAAAGTTGCTCGACTAAAGTCAGGCAGATCGGTGCAGCTCAAACCTTTACTTCTTGACCGGCATCACTCACATTCATAGACACAGATCGATTTATTGAAATAATTGAAAACATTTGCAATCATATACTCCTACTTAAGTCTAATTTTTTCTCTCTTATACCGTTTTCTCCGTATAGGCTCCATAAATACCGTGAAAACTATCATTAAATATATAGGTTATCACAATTATACTAATAAAAAAATAGTATATTATAATATAAGTGTATAACAGTATAAGTAAGCCTTTAAAGCACGCGCGACATGTTTAAAAGCACGACGCGAAGCGGAGTGCTTTTAAATGGCTTTTAAATAAGTACAAGTAGTACATCGACTATTTGTTTCTGTTATACACTATAACAATTTATTAATATTTTTATATTCTCTGTATTTTATAGTAATAAGTTTATAGAAATACTTTATAATTTTTTACTTATTATTAATTACTTATCAGCCGATTAATTACAATTCAAATTTATTCTGGATCACGTAAACGATCTTTATTAATAGATTGAATCCTATCCATTATCCACTGTAGGAGTTGTATGACATTTATTAGTTTTTATTAATATTCAATAACTAATAATAATTCAGTAATGGTCGCAAGTAGCGAAAGGTTATACTTATAGAATAGTAGGTACGCTATATAATCTTCAATTCCCAAATTCAAATATTTTCTAGAAGCAATGCGGAAAAACTACGGTTGTTGTATGTTTACTCAGTCTGCAGGGGGTATGCCGGCCCTTCTGCTATTGGGAACAAAATATTGTGCGGCAGGTGTTTCTCTGTCGATACATTTGCATCCAATATATTTGGGAACAAAAAGAAAGTATACCTTAAAAAATAAATGCGTGGATGTAGTTGTTCGAGAATTAATCGGTAGCATCTGTCAATAACATATGTAATTGTTCTAGGTGCAGTTTTTAATAGCTTTTGCAAGTATTATTTGTATACATATATTGTACTTACATCTGCTTTAGTTATAGCTTTAATTTATTTTTCGTATAACGTTTTATTACATAATTTATATCAATTTTATTAGTTAATAATTGCGCGTCTTTAATTACGGAACATTTTCACTCAGAACGCGCGAGAATCAAACGTTACATACTAAAGAATTAGATTGACAAAATTATTTTTGTTATACTTTTGAAAAACAAACAATAAGGTGAAAAGAAGCAATGATCTAGCAAATTTGATTGCAAAAAAAAACGATTAAATGATGGTACTAAAGATCTATTAATTTATACGAATGAACCTTGTACATTTATAGTACCTACTAGCATATAGGCACAGAAAATTTATTAAGAAGTGAATAGAATTTCTATATCTGCAGCATCCATTTTTGTCTCCAGTTGGAATACAAACAACGTGAAAGCTCAGAGGACATTCTCCAAGAAAAGTAAAGGTCTATTTAATGAACTGGAAAATATTAGCATTGACAAGTGGAAAACAAAAAATTACATCAATCTTCTTTTTGAATTTAATAGACTGCTGTTCAGTTTTTTTAGTACTCAAGAGTCGTATTCATTTATATATAGGTACCAAGAGAGATAGAAGTTGAACATATGAACGTATACTTATTTTATTGATCAAAGACAGATCACACGCTTATTTAAAATTTATTGTTATTTATTTATTGCAACGCTAAGGTTTGACAAAATTTTGCAATCTAGTAGGTATACTTCTTCTAAATGAATGACATGTACAGGGTGGCGCACCACATTCCCGTCGGGTTGTATACGAGAAACGGTAAAGTATTTTAAAAATCTTTTTACTAAAGGTTGTGTAGGTTCATTAGGAGCACATTTTAAAATTATTTGGAAATATACAGGGTTGTTTTTCTTTTTTACTCCTCTCAACTCCTACATATATGTATTTCAATGTGCTGAAAATTTAAAACACTTTTAATGTTATTTGTTTAATCAATGCCGAACATGATCGATTATGCTCCGTGCAATACTATAAACACAAAACCACTACTAAATTGTTACAGCAGCAAGATCGAAGATAATTTTAGAATGCAAGTTTGATTCGTGTGTGTTAATTCACACGCAAACACTATACAAATTGCACAAAATTGAAATGGACGCTCAACATGTTTTGATAGCCAAACACGTCTAATCCGAAAACATAATAAATCTTTATCAAAACCTTTGCCATGTAAAGGCCGGTATGTCCTTAGTGAATTTGGTTTTGAGGAATTATGAGGAGGAAACGCAACATTTTAAGTCGCCCTCCACTCGCAAGCGTAATAATAATTCATTGCGTAGTTAGGGAGAACTGTTGGAGGATGTTAAGTTATGAATTATTATTATTATGAATGATAATACAATAAAAGTTTTTATGCCATAGCATATTTTGTCAATTGGCTACACACTGTTTTCTTTGTTAATGACTATCAAGATATTTTAATCATTATGTCTATAGTTCAGCTCTAGAAGGAAACTTATCAGTAGTAATATCCCTAGGACAGTGATAATCACGAAATAATTTTATTAGTTTCCGAGAGAACGTTGCTTGGTAACATCTCGACGCCGTAGGCGGAGGGATATTACCTAAAGAAACGTGCTCAAGGAAACTAATAAAATTATGAGGATTTATCTCTGTCCGTGGGATATTTGGTCAGAAAATTTTTGGCTTTTTAAATTAAGGTTAACACTTATTTATTAAAAGAACAATTATTGAAAGTACAATTTGAGAAACTAA
>ML218852.1:826-24991 GCA_004785975.1 Popillia japonica
CTTATTCCAGTTAGCGTTGTAGTTGTTATATGTATTTGTATCTAACGACAACTGAAACCAAATAACCACGCTTTTGTTCTTATTTTATCAAGGATATATGTAAATAAAATTTAGATAAATAATCGCAAAACAAAAAAGAAAATTAAATAATATATATATATAATCTTTATTATTTCTAGCTTCTCTCCCTGTTTATATTTACATGTCACATTACCCTCCTTCCTACTGAGAGTAGCCGCAGTACAAACAATAATTTATATTTAATAATATTCATGGATATCAAATGATTAAGAATGTTTTCAATTTTAAAATTGCAGCACAAGTAAATTAATATGTTGCTGTCAAGCAAATTTAATATAATCATGTCTACATTGTATGACTGCACACATATCACGTAGACTGATTGTATTACTTCTACGATATTAGATCTGTGCGTTATACGAAAACTGCGGTATTGAAGCAACGAATACATCTACTTGTTGCATAATTCATCCCTTATGCAGCCGGGGACATTGCGGGAAGTTCTAGTATACATAATTTCTGTTATGACACATTTCAACATTTTACCATAAAACTGAGTAGGCATGAATTATACCATGCAAATTCAAATCGTATGGGCTTGGCAACTTTTATTAATTTAATAATTTTATTTCTTATCTTCCATACAGCAATTTGTATAGAATTTGTATTCAATTACATTATTAGTTTTAAATTACAGACATGTACGTTTCAATTTTGAATATGCACATTAAAAACATACATTATTCCGCTATATATGTAGAAACATATAAATATTATTCTTTATTATATACAGAGTGTTCCCAATCATCTCTTCGCCATTAAAACGCAATCGATAAACTGAACCAACCACATTACTTACAATTAGTTCTAACTGCTTCTTTTCAGATTCAGTCCAGTACGAGTAACAAACAAATCATAATTATATTATTCTTTCAATTCAATTGCGAAATAAAATCAAAATAAAACGAGTCAATCTGACAAGGGGAACACCAGGGTTGTCCGACACGGATATTAATGAATCTCAACTATGTTATAGAGGAACCTTGCCTCAGTATCCAGGTACGAGCTTTTATCCTAACGCGCCCTAATTTCTGAGAAAATCAACGTTGTATAGCGCCTGGAATGAACGCTCTAAGCTCATTTCTTAATATCGATAATGCTAGTTTCTCAACAAGCAAGCCTTCGTAGCCCAGTGAATAACAACTACGCCTACCACGCTGCTGGCTCGCGTTCGATTCCTGCTAGTGCATTTTTTTTCAATCTTATTGTGCACAATATTAACAATTATATTTCATACAAATTATTCATAAATGATATGTTTCACCGTGGTAATTTCATTATTTAATAAATTAGAAGCAAACCTGCACTATGACGTGTATTTTGAAGTTCGAATATTTGAACGCACTTGCTTGTCCTCATTTATGAATAATTTGCATGAAATATAACTGTTAATATCGTGCTCGATAAGATTTAAAAAAATGTACTGGCAGGAACCGAACGCGGGCCGCCAGCGTGGCCGGCGTAGTTGTTATCCACTGGACTACGAAGTCTCGCTTGTTGAGAAACTAATATTATCGATATAAAGGAATGAACTGCGCGTTTGTTCAACACGTTAAACAACGTGTTTTTCAGAAACTAGTGCGCGTTAGGATAAAAGCTCGTACCTAGGTACCAAGGGAAGGTTCCCCTATAACATAGTTCAGAGTTATTAAAATCCGTGTCGGACAACCCTGGTGTTCCCCTTGTGAGCTGTGAGACACAAAGTGCAAACATTTCCACCGAAACCACCGAAAATAAGTATAAAACGATATTCAGATTTTTATAGTCTGGAACATCAACCGTTTTGTTTAACACATGTCTAATTGCATGGCTGTATCAGTTTGGGCCGCAGCATTTGAATCCTATTGTTCCAAGATGACATTTAGCTGTTCTAACAGAAATAATTCCGTTAGTAACAACTTTTGTTAACTCATTTATACTTCGTCGATTTTACTTTCTTCCACCACTACTCTATTCTTTGACATCCTAATGATAACTTCCTATCAAGTTTAGCGTTTATTTGTCTTACTATCGGCGTATTAGCATTTGTATGCAGAGCAATATTTCTTCAGGAAAGACTTGAATGGTTCAGTCATATATATCGTTTGAAAATATTTTTTAGAGGAACAGGATTGAGTTTTCCTCTTTTATGTAAGTACTATGGAGACATTTATTCTTGAATGCACTATATTAAACATATGCTTGTCGAACACGAGTACACAACCATTTGCATGCAACATTTGTCGTATTTATATAAATTCAAAATTTCAGCACTTGCTCACCGATTTGAGGACATGTTTAGGTACCTATATTTTCTTGCTATTTCAATATTAAGAAGATATGATTAATTTTAATTCGATGAAGACATTCGGCCAGCCCGATTAAAAGTTGACTCTGCTATTATACGCGAACAGATGGATATTTCGGATAGAACTAATTATAGTTCATGGTTACCTTAGGCCATTTGCTGTAAAATGCACTCAAGTGAGTTTAAAACATTTACTCCACACACAGAACATCCAAAACACAAAAATTATAGAACTATAGTTTTATTTGGTTAATATTTTGTTTTGTTTTTGAAATTCTGTATAAACGACCATCATATTCATTGCAGTTTACAATTGTTGTATCTCGTAAACTATTCGTCCGAGAGACTTGCGAAAAAATATATATTACTAAAGTGGTTAAAAGAAGACTGTGGAAAATATTGTCAGGTTTCCAAGACGGTCGCCAGGGGCGGAACCGTTAGTTAAAACTTTTAAAGTGACTTTTCACTGAAATCCACGTAGTAAATATTACCAAAAAATATGTGCTTTTAAAGATAAGCTTGACTCCAGTAATTTTTGACACTTTTTGACGTATCTATTAGAATAAAGTGGTGGAAAATAATTTGATGTTTTTTTTTTAATGTACAGCTGTAACTTCTACGCGACTAAACGGTTTTGAACAAACTTGGTCTTGTTGGACAAAGCATTTATTGTTTCATCAAATACTTCTTACCTCTAATACTTCTTATGTCTAATTCTTAGTGATGCCGCCAGAGCGCGCTTTTCGATATAATAACAGAAAATTGCAAAATTCTCCAAAAAGTTAAATGCAATAATATGACTCTTTTTCTATAAAAATATAGTGAAATGATACCTAAATAGGTTAGTGTAAACGGTACTTCGATATGTTACTCGCAGCTTGAAATATCGAAACAAGAACATTTGTTATCATCTAATTTAAAAAAAAACATTACACCGATATTTATTGTTGTTTATTTGTCTTTTTTCAAGATTGAATGATAAAATTCCATAATTTAATCAAGTTTATATGATAAAAGTATTTTTAGTTCGAAAAAATTAGAAAAAATGTACAGGAGCATAATAAGAAAAAAGAATCGATTTTGAATAAAACTAATGCGTCCTTCAATGTTCGAACTGTCTTGCATCACACTCAATGCAGTCTTGGAGCGACTCATGCATGGACATTACAACAGCGTCAATGTCTGCTCTTAACAGATTACGAATGACCTCTTGTTCGAACCCGAACATCAAAGCCATTGAAGTCTCCATAAATTGTGTGGCATCCTGGGCGGAACTATTATCCCCCCCTAGTTCTGCCTATATGCCTTGTTTCTTGATTTTCTGGTAAACCAATTGCCTATTTTACTAAAAGATGAGCCCTTGCAATTACGGCAAAATATGTTTTTGCAAGTAGATGGTTGCCCAGCACATTTCGGAAGAAATAGTTCTACGATATCACCAGAGGTGGATTCGGCAAGAAATTATTTCCTTGGCCACCGCAATCGCCAGAAGTCACCTGTTCTACTATTCTAACTTCTATTTATGGGATCGGTTGAAAGATATTGTTTACCAAATTCCATCAATACTCAGAGACGACATGAAAATACTATAGCCTATTCGTAGCTTGTCAAGAGCAGAAATTGAAGCTGCTGTAATGTCCATGCATGAGCAGGATACGACAATGCATTGACTGTATGCAAGACAGTTCGAACATTAGTTTTATTTCGAAATTCATCCTTTTTTTCTTATTATGCTTTATTATTTAAAATTGATTAAATTATCAAATTTTATCATTGAATCTTGAAACAAGAGAAATAAACAATAAATACCGGTGTAATACCTTTTTTTAAAATTATACTAAATTTTCTTTCTTCAATATTTTAAGCTACGAATAAGATATCGAGATACCGTTTTCACTAACCTATGTAGGTATCAATTTACTACATTTTTATGACAAAAAGTCATATTATTGCATTTAATTTTTTTGAGAATTTTGCATCTTTCTGTTATTATATCGAAAAGCGCGCTCTAGCAGCATCACTAAGAATTAGACATATTATAGGTAAGATGAATTTCATGGAACAATAAATGCTTTTTGCGACGACACCAAATTTGTTAAACTCCGTTCAGTAGTTTAGGAGTTACAGATATTTGTTTAAAAAACATTAAATTACCCCCCACCACTTTATTTTAGTAGATACGTCAAAAAGTGTTAAACAAAAATTACTGGAGTAAAGTTTAGCTTTAAAAGGCACATCTTTTTTGGTAACATTTACTAGGTGGATTTCAGTGCAGAATCAGTTTAAAAATTTAAAATGACGGTTTCGCCCTCTGCCGACTATTTTGGAATACAATATTTTCCACGGTCTTCTTTTGTCCACTTTAGTAATATATTTTGTTCCGCAAGTCTCTTGGGCGAATAGTGTACGAGATACAACACTCTGCATTTTTAGCTGGCATTCCTCTACATACGTGTAACCTAATATTAAAGTAAGGTAAAATACTAACAACTTTTATACAAATAACTCGCTAGGTGAAGAAAGGATAAATGCCGTACTTGCTACAAATTTTTATTCCGCTGTTTGTTGCATACATTCCATTGGCCACATTTGTGCGATATATTTTGCATTATATAATTATACTGTAGCACTACATCTTTAGAAGACCATTTTGCATTGGAGCCTGTATCGTAAATGTGTCGCATCTTAATAATTACAGTCTGCTTCCAACTAGGTCATTCCGTAAATTCGTAGCATGGAGATGCTTGTAATATGCACATCTGCTGCAAAGATTTTTCGAATTTCAAGCATCGTCTAAACCAATTAATGCTGATTTAGTATAAATCATAGTTCCTTATTTTTTTTTATAAAATATTTGTTAACAACGTGATTGCGCACAGCTGTGTTTTGTGTTGTATTTAAAAAACATTTAAAGAAGATCTAGTAAAATATTTGAAACTGACGTACTAGCAGTTGACGACTAAAAAACTATTCGATTAAAGCGGTGTTCTCGTAATAATTGCAGTAGTTTTGTAAAATATACTGATTTTGCGATATCTCCAACAACTTGTATGTCAAAAGTTACAACGGTATACGGTATTCAAGATTACATAAAGTTATAAAATCTTAGACGTTATAAGGCTGTAGTATTATGAAACCAATATCTCAAGTAACTGGCCTAACATTATATTTGTACCTGTAAATATTATTTGTAAATATTACAGGTGATAGTGATTTAATTGTAGAATCAATTGTTTACTTTAATTATTAATTCGTTTGCTTTAACTTACACCTACTAGCTACATACTTAGGAAACTTCCGTAGACCTGAAAATTACAAACTGTCTGATCAAAAAGTGATTTAACACTTTTTAAATGACCATTCAATTTGTTATAATGGTGCTATAAAATTTATACATAATTCATAGGTGAATACCTTCTTGACTGAAAAGAAGTCAAAATATGTTGTGATTCATAAAATTTTAAAAATTAATGCGTACGTACAATAGAACTAGAACCCACCATAACTCTTATATTTACATCTAGACTTACTTCGGTTTCATTTCCCATAGCGTATTTCAAAGGTCTTTAGCACCGCACTATAAGCGAGTGTAGTCGGTGCGCGTGATACGCAAAAAGGAGAGCAGAAGAGGAAATGGCGATGGTAATTGAAATCCGGGGGACGGTATCTCCGGTTGTAGTTTTTGTTTGCCTTTTATCCACGTACGTATACGTCTCCTTTGCACCTTGTTCGCTTCGCATACACATACGCGTGTATATACTCTAAAACAAAGAAATTATTAACGACCTTGAACCTATCTCGTTCAGTTCCACCTTGGACTCGCACCAAGTTCAACATCCTGGACGACGATGATTCCTAAAAATAAATCGGTATTGAGATACGACTGCATTAACTTCTTCTCTATTAATAAAAAGTGCAAGTCGCGTTGCTGAATAATCTAAACCTGCAGTACGTTATTATTTTCGACTGCTTAATGTGCAAAAATATGTGTTTTTGCGTAGAAACTATAACGAGTCCAAAAACATTTCATTGAACTGAAACTTCCTCAAATGCAAATAGAAATGGAATTGGTTTGAATGTCTGCTGTTTTAAGCAATTTATTAGTAAAATGTTACCTGTGCCTCTACATATGTTTGTTGTTTAATTACATTAATGTAGACACTACTGTTTGTTGTATTTGGGAAAAAATTGTGAAGTGTAAACATTAAATCATCAGTTAATTTGTTTGTCATTCCTATTTCTAATCAAAAATTATGTAAATTTTACGAGCATCTTATTCGTTGAAAATGATTCTTATCTGCAAATGAATGGTTTACTCAGTACAATGAGTTTCAATTTTACTAGTTTGTACTCTCTCAAATTACGAAAATGTGGAAAACTTTTTAGCTAAAGTTCTTTTTACAAACGTAGCGGCAAGACATTAAATATTCGCAATTGACATGTTTAATAATACTACTCCTATTACTTAATCGTTAGAACGCAGGCAGTGATCTAAACTTTTTGGTAAATAAACTCTAACCACCAGAATGTGCCACTAGACCTTTTCCAACAAAGCCCAATTCACACATGGGTCGTGCATAGACCGTGCGCGGACCGTATCGTGTTATTCTAATTCGCAAAAACGACTGTTCCATATAAATTATATGAAGGCGACCGCTTGTAATTCACACCTATTGGACTGTGCGCCGACTAGACTGCGACCGTGTCGTCTTCATATAATTTATATGGAAAAGTCGTTTTTGCGATTTAGAATAACACGACACGGTCCGCGCACGGTCTATGCACGACCCTATATGTGTGAATTGGGCTCAAATGAATTTTATGCACGATGGGGCTCCGTCGCATAGAAAGAAATAAATTATGTCAAAGATTTGAAAAATAATATTTAATATTTACGAATCCAATTTATGAGTATCCAAATAGTTATTTACGAACCAAGTGCGTGAAACTATATTTCGCGAATGAGTGGCCAGTTTATGGACACGAATTCGCGAAATGTTTCACGCACGAAGTTTGTACAATATTTTTTGTACGAGTACTTTAATAATCATTAAATACGTTTTCATTTATAACACACTACAAATCTTTTGATATTAATTAAAAAATTTTGAGTTGGCAGTATTGATTATTTGAAGTGACATTTAATTTAAAATTCGAATTCAGAAAATTTAATACAAAATTAAAACCTGTCTAACATGAATTCTGATAATGAAATAGAATGTACACCCCCTGTAATGCGGGAAGCTGCCAATACTGCAGTAGATAATTTATTACGAATAAAATCAAAAAGCGTATACAAAACCACTTATACTAAATTCATAACTTGGACTAGATCTAAAAATATAAAAAAATACTCCGAAAATTGTTTATTAGTTTATTTTCAAAATTTACAATCAAATAAATCATTATGGTCGACTTATTCCATGTTAAAATCATGCTTAATAATATATGATAATACGGATATATCCAAATATGCAAAACTCATAGCATATTTACAACAGACAACGAAACAACTTCAGCCTAAAAAATCAGCAGTATTAAGCGAAGAACAAATTACTTCCAATGCAAATAGCTGAGTACCTTCAGCTTGATAGCGCAAGTAACTTCCCTGGTCACTGTTTCCGAAGGAGTTCAGCGACATTGTTGGCAAACCAAGGAGGTGACTTGCTTTCAATTCAAAGGCATGGTGGATGGAAATCATCTACGGTTGCAAAAGGATATGTCAAAAATCTCTGCATAGTAGAATTCAATTGGCTAAAAAAATTACCCCGTTAGAAATGTCGAGTCCTCCTGCAACTTGTTCGACATCTGAAATACAAGATATACGCAATAATACAATCAACGTTACTATACATACCTTCGCAATCGCGATCAATTGAAACAAACAATCAGTTAATCCCTGGGGTATCAATCTCTGGTTGTGAAAATTACCCGATCAAAATTTTTAATAATTGTTCTGTTTCAATTTCTGAAAAGAATGAATGAATGTAACTTATACAATATTTGTTGCTGTTCTGACATTGAATTACATACCTTCCAAATATAACAATTTCTGTTTCATGTCGTTTTATTATTTCCACAGAAAAACAATGAGCTGGTCAGCATACTATTAGGGTTAGGGATTTATGATTTTAAAATGTCACTAAATTAATCAAGTTACAGTTAATACCAACTTTACTTCACGCACTAGTGGTTAAAATGGCTTTTTACGCACGCAAATCGAATCGTGAAATGACATGTTTTGATAAGCGAATACAAAAAATTATTAGTTTATCAAAATGATTTTTTTCTTCATTTTCTTAGCTCGTTTTATGACGATTATTATATGTATTTTGTACGGGAAGTGTCCGTCTACCCTGTATATTCGTAAAAGAAAATTATAGAACGCTATTTATATTTAATTAAAATACTTTAGACATTACATTATTATCCAGATAGTTTTTCCACTTGTTAGGTCAATGATAACACTTGCAATTCTAACAAAAGTCAAATTTATTCCAAAACCTAGCTTTATCTAGTATCGATAAAAAATGGGATTTAATAAAAAATACAAATTTACCGAAAAATGCATTCATGTTGGCTGCAAAACTTTGCTTAAATTCTACCTATTTTCAATACAAAGACACAATATACAAACAAATTTTTGGAACTGCAATGGGTTCTCCATTATCTGCAGTGATAGCAAATTTAGTAATGGAGGATCTTGAGCAAGATTTTTTAAATAAGCTAAATTGTCATGTTGAATTTTACAAACGGTATGTAGATGATTGCATATGTTGCATACCGTTAGGTAAAATTGAACATATTATACACACATTTAATTCCTATCATGACAGATTAAAATTTACGTTTGAAAAAGAAAATCAAAATTCTATAAATTTTTTAAATGTTAAAATCATACATAATAACACGAACATAAAAACGAATTGGTACATAAAAGGTAGCAACAGACACCTAAACTACTAGTCAAACACTTCCGTAAATTTAAAAAAAAGCGTAATTAATAGTTTAGTTGACCAAGCTATTAAATTAGCACATCCTGATTTTAGAAAAGAGAATTTAAGCAAAGTTAGATCAATTTTGGACAAAAATAGTTATCCAAAAGAATTTTACGAGAAATTAATAAAAAAACGAATACATAAAATATACAACACAGGCAATAAACAAAATAGTAAAATATATCACACAATTCCCTACATTAACGACTTAAGTGACAAAATTAAATACGAATTTAAAAAATCAGATATAAACATTACATTTACACCATACAATAACAGACAGTTATTTACAAATTTAAAAACTAAGATTAAAACAGATAATCAATGTAATGTCGTATATAAATTAGAATGCAAAGACTGTAATAAATGTTACGTAGGGCAAACTAGACAGTATCTAAAAAAACTACTGTATAATCATCAATACACTGTAACGCATAACATAACCGCGGAAACTGCTTTGTCTAAGCATTCCAAAGAATTACGACATAACTTTGATTTTGAAAATGTTAAGATTTTAAAAAAAGAAAATAGTTATAAAAAAGATTAATATATGAAATAATATACATTAAAAAAGAAAATAACGCGGTCAACTTTAGAACAGATATAGAAAATTTAAGTATTATTTATAATAATGTAATCACCTAATCACGCCTGAATTTTATAAAATTAAGCTTTTGACTAGGTTTTTTTGCCATGTTTTTCCCTAGTCCTCGAACAGAATTGTTAGAGCTTGACAAAAAAATACATTGATATAAGGAACATTAGTGTTATGATTATAAATTTACTTTTCAAAATATCTTAAATTGTCCAATATATGGTAAACATAATCTTATATATCACTGAATTTCCTTGTCTGTAGATAATTTTGTTGATAGGCATGGCTAGTTATTTATTTATAATTTGACACTAAATAAATGTCAATTTTATTCCACTGAAGAAGTTGTTACGAAAACCAGATTATAAATTTTGTAAAGGTTTTGGAATAAATTTGACTTGTTAGAATTGCAAGTGTTATCATTGACCTAACAAGTGGAAAAACTATCTGGATAATAAGATAAGTTAAAAGGTCATAAAATACATATATTAGACATTACAGTTATTTTGTTTTAAATGGCTTTCCATTCAGTCTTTTTTATGTGTATACTAGAAAATTTTAAGCCGTAACTTCGAGTAAATACATACATACATACATAGATGTGTATTTGAAATAAAAGTAAAGGCCATAAAAATGGAAAGATATTATTTTAAAACTTAAATCCAAAATATTTTGCGCAAATTCCTTGCCAGACGATATTTATAAAATATTCGTCGGGCCACTGTCGAATATTTTCGAACGAATATATGTATGTAGTAGAAGGCAGGTGCAGCGACAGGCGATATTTAACGTGTGCATTATTGAACTCTTATTCAAAGCTATTTAAAAAAACTAACACATCAGCGTTATCTTGTAGTTTTTATAACGTCGGCAGTTGTTCTTGCGTTAGATTGATCGAGGTGAAGATTCATGATTCAATAGGCGGCGCATATTATAATTTATAAGGGAGATTTTAATTTTGGCATTCGCGTCGTAATTGTACAAAAATTTTTTGGATTTATATTTTACATAATTGTATCTCACCATTCTTAATATTTTTTGCTTTTGTTTCAAATACACCCTGTATATCGCTACTTTTAAAAGTCTTCACAAATAGTTACTAATCAATAATAATAATAAACATACGTATAAAAATGCTTGTTATGTAAATAGTGTTAATTGAACTAGCAAAACGTTGCTATTTCTACACACTTGAGTTACTTAGGAACAGATTTTCGATGCTTACTTTTCAGCTTATTATTAGTGTAAAATCATTTTATCCTTCCTGTACAATAATATTAAAACTTGTTTCAATCTCCGCTATTTCCGTTGTTATATCCTCAAAACAATTTTTATGTTGATTTTGTATTTATTTAATGAAGCATATTAAGTTAATAAGTTCAATATTGATAATAGATTTATAATTTATGATATAAATGAAGAATAAATATTCGCATTGTATGAGTACGACGAGCACAGTCAAGATGTTCTAGAAAGGAACATTGCATATAGAGATTTGCGTTTCAGTAGAGGTCATTTTCAAAAGGAAAGTATGTCAATATTTTTCTTAAAAATGGTCAGTAGAATATTATACATATTCAACCACAAGCGTAAATTCTGCTAATGAAAGTTGATTGTTAGTTCGACAGTTTAAATTTATAAAAAACACAATAGGCCAGTTTTTCCATGCAAAACATGTTGAAGGTAAAAGACGTTAATAATACGACGAATTTTGTTGTTAATCATTGTACAAGAAAAATGATTCATCTTTCTGTGTTAATCATGTTACACGTACACCCAAAGAAAACATCAACTGGACAATTACAATATTCTCGCAGGACTAGAGTAAGATACTACAGTCTGTTTACGATAACTGGCGATACATACATATATAGGGATATAGGGATTTTTTCTATACAAATATGTCTGTGCATGAGGATCTTGCTATCTCGTCAGTATGAACCGTTAACGCAAATTGCATGTCAATGAGCCCTCTTGACATAATAGAATTAGGAAAAAGATTCGGCAATAATGCGTATCGCCATTATGACGTGTTCATCAGTACACGCCTGTTATCGTAACAGTCTCCGACAATGTTCATTCATCACATCGACAGTATCATACAACTTTGCAATTTTATTTACATGCTCCTCTTAAAAAATAGACATTGCATAATTTGCGATGTAAAAATTTACAAATTCACTTGTCTTCATCCCGTTACCTACGTTGTGTGTGTTCACACTAGCACAAGCAAATTTCACGTTCTCGTCGATACATGTCTTTCAAGTGTATTTATACATAAGATGAATATAAAGGAAGGGACTGATTAAAATGATTGTGACACGGTTTTAGCTGTAATTTTACTGCCCCGTTTTAAAATTTTGTTAAAAATGTACGTAGTTCGGCATTACTAAGTGTCAGTTAATGTACTTCAGTCAAAACTAGTATCTAAACTAAAACTGATCAGTCAAAATAAATAAAAGAGATCGTTAATTATTTACATATCTGCATGGTAACACTTATGTAAATAGTAATATCTGTGTTGGATAATAAAATTAGTAAATATTAAATTATTAAAAAATATGACAGCATAAATATTGATATAAGGGTTATTTGATTACTGTTGTATAATATTGCGTATAATTTACTAACAATAGGTCTCCTGCTTTTCATAAGCAAGGCGAAAATATGTAAAGCTGAGATACCCAATATGTGCTAACGTTGGTTTATTTGATATTAGTAATACACACTAATATAAACATAAGATTAACGTGAATATACTAAAATATATGAAACGAGAACTTTGTATATACATATATATGTATGAATATGTATGTATTGTATCGAGTATATTGTATTGTAATTAAAAGTATTTCACTTTGCTGGTAAAAAATAGTTATTGTTGTTACTATCTGATGTGTCTGCAGACAACGATACTTTAACATAATATTATAGAATATATAATGTGTGCTGCAAGTGCGAGACAATAGGAGTTTTTAGTATTGATGTGACAGAGAGGTCTATTGGAAAAAGAAACTGTGCATCGTAAGGAAGTGAAATAATTTCTACTCATAGCTGTTCTATACTTATAGAAAGAAAACATATCGAATTAATCAATTACTATTATGATTACTATTAAACAACCAAACAACAATAGCAACGGTAGATCGGATTGTTAATAAAAACTGCCATCAATAATTTAGTATTCTTAAAATATGTAGTATATATATGTACTGGCACCTTTTCCCGTAAAATAACTAGAAATAAGATTCTATTTGCCTTATACATGTTGTAGGCAAAATAGGAAACTCAGGCTGTATAGCCCCATATATATACGTATAATTTAAATATGTATTTCATTAAACCTCTGTAAAGGATGTAGCAAATTGATGAATCTAAAAACATTACTTCATTTAATAAATTTATGTTATTTATTATTAAATGTGTATTATCGCCAGAGACATTTAAATTAAAATTTGCTTTGGCTAGTAAAGAGAGGGCTAATAACTTGGTTTTCTGCTACTGACGTTTCTCTTGGTCACTTTAACCCCTGTTATCCTTACGTTACATTAAGATAAAGTAAAGTTAATTCCCAAACGATCTGCAATACAAATATAGGGAAAGTGACAAACAAACTTCAGACTATTCCTAAGTGCTCTAATAATATTACTAATTATAATAATAATAATAAAGTATTAATAATAATAATAATACAATTATATTGATAATGACAATAGTAGTAGTAGTAGTAGCAATAATACCATTATAATCAAAATATGTACACTGGGTTGATTTAGAACCGACTCACCCACACACAAGCGACATGGACCTAACGGCGCACACAAAAACTTTCTACATTTAACTGGATGTTTGTAGTAATAAAGCGATTTGCTTATGAACTGGTACGTATACATTTAAAATAGCTACAGAAATGTATTCTTTTTCAGATACTTTTAATATCTGTATTATTACATAGTATAGCGTTTGCTAACACCCATTAATAACACATAAACACAAATAAAATAATTATTGCATTTCTCCTAACGTAGCTGATTTTAATAATAGGGTACAAATTAATTTTAGAACCATAAGAAAAATTATTTATCAAAGCATTTATTATACAGGAATCTATGTTCACCGTAAGTTTGTTTCGTTAAAAAAGCCTGGTTTTATTCTAGCCTTAATTAACACAGTAAACAAATATTAATTTATTTCAAATAATGAGGAAGGTAAACAAAAAGACAGTAAAACTGAAAACAAATTAATACAATTTAATTGTGTAGTTGCATATGAAACTCAAATTATACAAAAATCCTTATTCATATAATTTTTAATTTCCATTAATATTTAGAAATATAGTGAAGATGTAGGCGATGGCGATTTAACCATATTTATTTATTTCAAAACATGATAAGATCGCATTACAAAATTATCACTTTAGGAATATATAAATGATCCGTTGCATTAAGCATAATTGTGTACCTACATATGAAACTCGATTTGATACAAAAATATATTGCATCTATAAATAGTAATGTACATATAGTTGACCATATCATTACTGCTTCGCATTAGGATATCGCTGTAAAGCATACTTTTATCGAGTTTTATGGCAGTTTGAGTCGATTCTAAATCAACCCACTGTACATACCTATGTACATAAGAATTAGACTTAAATAGAACTTTAAAGTAGTTCTAAAATTCAAAGATTTCTGTAAGCAATAAAAAGCATTCACTACTAAGAGATCACGCACATAATGTTTAAAATGTAAAGGGTCCGATGATTGGGAGTTTTGCTATATATTTTAATAGATAGAACCTGTGGGAACTGTTAAGGTTAATTTACACCTACATACGTGTGGCTATATTACTTCTACGTCTGGTATTGTAATCATGTTTATCTTTTTTTTATTTTTCCAAAATATGAATCCCAAAGAGAGTCTGCTATAAACATAAGCATAATACACACCAATCATCTGCTGACTCGTTACGGTCGTCCTTCAGTTTTGAAATAAAAAATAAAGTGAGTTTCGTTTGCATAGGAAACTCTCGCAATGAGCATATTCCCAAAAAAATAGTAAAGTTCGCGATGATAAGCTAGTTTCCACCCAGTGACAAATCTAAACAAAAATCTGGTATGGGCTGAAGCTGAATGATGAAAACATCATTTAAATGCTTTTTTATCATTGATAAGAGGCTTATTCATAGAGAACTATTTAGATGCATTACTCAGTAAGTCACTACAAGTAAAATATGATCATTTTTATCTGTTGCCACTAATGCTACGTCATCTGCATATAAAATGATTCTAGCATTGTACAGTAGCAAAGAATGATCATTGGTAAAAAGTAAAAAGTAAGAAGAGGTAAATATTTCTATTTACATAGATCATATTTATAAAAATGTTTACGTTAAAACTTCAAATACTAGTTTGATTGAATATGTACTGTTTTTCGAAAATACTAACGATAATAACCACACATGGTTGTTATATATTCTATTTCTATTCTTAAATACTATTTACAATAACTATTACATGTACATAAATAATTACTTGTAACAATCTCTAACTTATTTTTAGTAGTTTTTTGGGGACACCTTCACTTTAATAAAGTTAATGTCCTAAGTGTTCCTTAGAACTGTAAAATTATTGTTTAACGAAATCCGTCATATTTATTTGTTGGAATTCCAACCAATTTCTTATAATTCTTATTTAACAATTGAAGAGGTTGTGCGTATAACATTAAATCTATAAAGCCTAGCAATATAATTTAAATAAAATTGTCCTTATTTATTACTTTAAAGAACGTATGATACATTTAACAACATTTTTCTTTTCGCTTTTGCAACATGCAAACTGCAAATATGTACAACACAAGCAAGTGTTCTCACTTGATGCTATATCAAATCGAATTCGTGTAATTTTTATAATTTAACTTATTCAAGGCGAATTTATTTAGAGCAGTAAGTAAATAAAATTCCAAGGATGGAATATGGATACACGTGCTCGTGTATCACTAGACGGAATATCTGCTGTCTTATTCTTCTGAACGAAGATAGCTTAACTGTCCGGGTTCTTTCTTCTTCAAGTATACATATAGGAATATTATATCCAGTAGCTATATACTTGGTTAAATTATTCATTTACATTACCGTTATTTAATCTCAACTAAACATATGCATATTAACAACGCCGGAAGTCAATTTAAAGATTGCATAGATTTCATTTTATTGTAACAAAAGAAAATTATAGGAGCACATAGGTTATTGAATGATTCACAGGAGTATATATTTAAGATGTGTACTCGCTTTTGAAATTCTATATACGATTTAATTTTCGTTCAGGTTTGATACTTAATACATGAACTGGTATATTAACAGCGTACAACGCTTAACATCTGGCGTATTACATGTTCAGTATTTAATAACAAAACATGTCAAGTACTTAGTAATTCTGAAGCAAGTGGTTTTTAATAACATCATTTAATTTTAATCACTGTATATAAACTCAAGCATAAATACAAAAAAAGGAAAATTGGATATTCCTCGTAACTGTACTTATTAGTAACATTTAACTAGGTAGTGAATAACAGAAAAAAGATTCTCAAAACTGAAAGGCTTCGTGTTGTAACTGTAATAAGATACTGAGACAGGAAGTTCTGTGTTCCATTTAACTCTAAATGTATTATAGAACAAAAAATACACACAAAATGTACAAAGATAGTTTATATACATATCTGTGGTATACGGGGTGAAAGACCACATTCGCGTTGGTTTGTAGTAAAGTTGTTGCATTTTCTAAATTGTGAGAAGTGTATAAGTAAATTCAGATTTTTTTAAATAGCTTGAAACACACATCGCAAATTTATACATTGATATATTACTTTACTTAACCATCAAATATTTGTGTTCCCTTAAGCTTAAATGCTCTGAACTCACTATATCTTTTGTTTCCTTTTCATATTCATACAAATTCACACCAAAGGTAGATTATTTCAAATTTAAATAAAATTGATTAAAGCTCATTGTAATGCTACTGGAATCGTCTACAAGTTTTCTCTGTTAAAGAAATTTTAATTGTACTCGTAATTATTCTGCCTACGTGACGATATATGTATGTATATATGTAAGTGAGGCATAGCCAACCTTGCAAAAAATTGAAAGTTTTATGTTAACTTTCAATTGAAACATATGTACCGGGCTTTCAATAAATACCGAAACCCACGTGACCTCTTTTACATATGCAACCCATTTAACAGTATGATAATACATATTTTTAAAAATAAAAATCCTCCAGAAATTTTTATTTACATATATTGACAATTAAAATTTTACAGGTTAGGTTTATATTCTAAATAATTACAACTAAGCAACGACTGAACGACACAAACAGAGACGTATAAAAACTGTCAAATCAAATATCGACTAGCAACTCAGGTTGGACCGGTTAGATAGCTTAGGGATATTTTTTGTTTTACCAACATATTATTTACGTCCTCTTACGTCAGAGATCACGTGGGTTTCGATTCTTATTGAAAACCTTTTATGTAAGATACGTCGACAAGATTCTCGTAAAATAATGTCATTTGTATCTATAATACGTGAAAGATACCCTAATATGAGCTAGCTTATTTTGCTCATACTAAGCGGAGTTAGCTCACCGTGGGTCATTACCACTTAACAGTTACTTAACGTCAGTTGTGAGACTAAAAAATGTGGAAGATCTCTGGCTTAAGAAAACACGAATAAATTGATCAAAATTAATGCTTCCTTCACACGCAGCTCACCATTGTCTAAAAAAGTACTTTTTGATTGAATTCTCATTAACGGCAATACTTTTTCTTTGCAAGATGTTACGGTGAAGATAAAATCGAAAGGAAAATTATTATTTAAACGAAGAACGAAGCAATGGAGCGATGAAGATGGTATTGTTTTCTGTCCTATAGCAAAAAGAAACTCCGATTTTTTAGTACCTAGCCATTCTGTAATCACTTATAGCCAATGATGTTGAGGGCACACAACTAGGAAAGAACAAATTGACACTGATTGGAAATATCTTGGGTAAAATTTCCGATCTCTCAAAGACTGAAGCGTGCTGGTTCCGCTATTTATATGACAATGAGAGGTTATGTTGATTATTCCTACGCCTATGTATAGTTCGTTTCACTATATTCAGTCCTTTAACACCCTTCAATCTTTGTTGCACGCATTGCATTTAGTAATAGTTACATTAGATCAAAACCTGTCTAAATATGTACATATGTACATATTAGAAAGTTAAAAAATATTACATATTGAACTTTGTTCTTAAATTTACAACAATATCCGCCAGAAGAAATATTTTAATAAATGTACCTCTATTCATTTTAAAAGTGCTTTCTTTCTCGATGCCAAATTAATTTAATTTTGTATTTTTGTTACAGGGCAGTAACGGACCCTCGAGATGGCAGACGAGTAGCTCTGAAAAAATTACCCAATGTGTTCCTAACGTTAGTGTCATCAAAGCGAGTATTTAGGGAATTAAAAATGCTGTGTTTCTTCAAACATGAAAACGTAAGTAATCTTAACTTCTAATCACATCCAAAATAGGTACCGATTTTATTGTAGCAAAATAATTATTCCAAAACAAAATAAAATCAGTGCAGATTCGTATTAGACAATCATTACGTAGTACATAGACACGTTATATCTGTGTAAATAGGCTTTTGGTTTTGTTACAACTATGGTAGCAACGTATGTGCAAATATGACATCCATAAAACTTGCATCTTTCTCAATCTTTCTATTATATTCTGTTGCACACACGCATGCGGTGAGATTGTTTTGAATACGATATACTTATGTACCTGTAATATTTCACAAACTATGATTCAAACTTATGAGATTTAAGACGAATATCCTATTGAAATAAGCACTTACATATCTTCGTATGGTCTACATATAAATGGGCGACCTTAAGTGTACACGGCAAATTGCAGACGAAATCGGTGTCAATAGAAGTATAGTAAAGCAAATTCTAAAACGAAAAAAATATAAAAGTTACAACGTTCAAAAGTGGGAGATTTTCCCCGTGGACAATTTTTTCATGCAAGAATGGAATTTTGTGAGTCCCTGATGGAAAAGACTAACAGGGACGAATATTTTATACAAAATATTCTGTTTACCGACGAGTCTTCGTTTCCACGTCATGGCAAGCACAATCCCTCAGTCGTGCGATATTGGTCTCGAAAGAATAAACATTTAGTCCGTAATGTTAAAACACAATACCTCTAAAAACTTAACGTTTAGGCGGGTATCTTAGGTGATATCATTATAGGGCCATTTGTTATCGACGGCAATTTGAATGCAGTAAAATATTTAAATTTGCTGCGAACGCGAATTATTCCTGCTCTCCGTCAACTTATTGTCGATTCTTATGCAATTTGGTTTATGCAAGACGGTTGTCCCGCGCATAACAGCAGGTTAGTAAGAGAGTTTTTAGAAAACACTTTTCCTAATTGTATTATTTCCGGGAGAGGTGCGCTGAGCGCAGCCTCTGCGATTTTTTTTCTGTGAGATTATGTGAAAGAAGATCGTTACAGTTTGCAACAATACCGAACTTGCAATAGTTGCAATGAGAACCGTTTAGAATTTTCGCGGCAATAACCTCTAGAAATCTCGAGGGAGTAAGGCGGGAGTTTTACAATAGACTCGGCTATTGTTTGGTAAAAGAGGGCGGTATTTGTGACTCCTCCATAAAGTGACATTGGTAAAATCTAAATTTATTTTACAGAATTATTGACTTTATTTACCTTTATCTTTTAAGAATCGTTATTATTTTATTATTACTTAAAATTACTTTTCCATTTGCGTAGCAGCCATGAATATAATAATAATAAATTTGAGATATACCGACCTGACTTATTGAACATACTCGATTTTCACAAAGGAACTCAAGCCCTTTCTGATAAGTCGTTATTATGCCTGAAACATAATAACGATCGATTAATGCCTATATTCTCTGCTGTCTTTTTGATGGATTATGAATAATTGTGTATGACCGTAACCCAACTAAATATATTTAAAATAATACATGCTATACCATCTTTGGCATATGTAATAACTAGATTGATTATGTGTCACAAAAAAAAACGAATTGGCTTAACGAAAACACATTTGTACATAATAAGAATTAAAATCTCTCAACTGTTTTATAGCAATTAGAATAAATCTAATAATTGCAAATAATCGTATTTGTAGTACTAGCAACTAAATGGTCGTGGAAAAAAAAACACAAAGAAAGTGAGGAGAGTGGTTAAGACTGTATTGAGACGGAAGCGTATTCCAATAGAGCTTTATGCAGCATTATACGTGTTGTCTTTATTTCAATGGATTAACCTGTAAACTTTGCAACACCTTTTTCACAGTTTTCCGTGCGAAATTAAATAAAGTCGATTTGGTTTATTATAATTTCAAAAACATAGCAGAACATGACAAAGGTTGTCAATGTACCCAGTATAATTTGTAAAGCAGGTTGTATGTAAAACTGGAAAAATTAGATTACCTTCTATCTGGTACATTTCATTGTTTTTTTTTCCATTTGTTAACGTGTATGAAATAACAAGCTAGCTGTAGCAACTGGTCCAGTATATAGAAACCGTTTTATAATCATGCGAATTAATCCGAATATATCAGAGAAAATAACCTATAAAATTGCTAATGGTAAGTATTTTTTGACGCAAAAAACACTTTGAATATATCTATATTTTAAAATTTCCTATCATAATGCAAACGCAAAGCATACTAGGCATTTTTTTTTTGATAAATATGCTGAAATGTGTATCATGTGACACTGCTGTGACACATTTTGGCTATAAATAGGTCACAAACCTTAGGCATACTCGTGAATAACTGCATAAATTTATGGTCAGCGCCACATTTATGTTGACTGCTATTTATGTTTAAATAATAGCTCGACAAGTTTGATTGAATTATGGTAGCAATAAAACGACATTTCAATTTTTAGAAATTGACGTTTCTTTTAAGGAGCGGCAATTACTATCAAAGATTTAGATTTTATAATTGTAATGCAAAATAACGAATAGACAAGATATTCTATAGACAGCAACATCTTGAGATAAGTTAATTTTTCTTTTAGAAAAACATAAGCTAATATTCAATCCAAGGTAGGATACAACACATAGCTGTAACAATCTTCAAAAATGAAAATCGATAAGAAGGTTTCTAGTGCAATTACCATAGCTATTGCAGCAATATTGCGTATCGGTTAGGTAGTCAGATGACCGACTAATAAGAATCAGTTCTATAGTCCATTCCAAATAAGAATGGAGCTGATGACGCTACACAATCTGAGCACATATCATACAGAAACAATTTTGTGATGAGCCAAAAGCCCTATAAATTCAAAATTTTCTCTAAATTCACTGTATTCTAATTAAATAACATGTTTGGGAAAACTAATAAGACACATAAAGCATATACACATTAAGAAATGGTTAGGCAAGAGGCAACATAATATTCTCTAAAATATCTCTACATTTTAAAGCTGTCAAGTGTCCATTAAAATCCCAAATCGTACCTGGTCCTTCGTATGATATTCAACCCTACACTGCTACAGAAAGTCGTCCACTTCTGTTTTGTGGATGGATATATTCTAGCCGAACCCTAGAGTTAGAAGAACGGGTAACTAATCGCGTATGGGTGTTTGGGGTCCTTTGAAAAGTGGACTCGTCACTGAAAATCACCACTTTTAAAATCTCTACGGGCATATTCCGAAAGCATATGGCGAAATTTATTCTGTGTTGTTTGTTGCGTTTCGTTTTAATAGCAGCGCGATAACTTTTGAGGCCACATGCTCTCAACCATTTTCTTGCAGTAGTTAATGAACCAGGAAAGGCGGTGGCGGCAATGACTTCTTTGCAACTTGTAAAGGGATGCTCTGCATAAAACTGCCTTAACGTCGTGTCTTGATAAACAGTAGATACTCTTTGTTTTGGAGTTTTTAGTTCATTTGCAACTGTGTGCGATATTTCCCATTTTCTCTTTAAACAAAAAATAGTATTTGGATTTACACCAAATTCACGCGCCACAGCACGTATGGTCCATTCATTATCCAACATAGCAATTGCGCGTGCCGTATCCTGTATTGTCATCATATTGTATTTATGTTGTATGCACGAAACTATTAATTAATCATAAACACTTAAATCTGACTTTCTAACTTGAATGAATCACGATTATTCATAAGGAACTGTGAAGAAAAATTTGCTTATCGCTTGCCTTTATATACCACAGTGTCTAAAAATTCATCTTTCCGGACGAAATATTTGTTGAAATTTATGTGAGTGATTCATTTATCAATACTTATCAATAAGTCTGTTATGTTCATAAAAAACAATTCCAGAAATACTGAATACGTCATTCTTTGTAGTCGTGACACAAACATCGCAAATAACAGATGCATTCATTAAGCACATTCTAGCAAAAACATTATTAAAAATATATAAAAAGAGACTGTGAATCTGTCTATATATTTTAACGGAGCCAATGCATGCAATAAACTGTATCTACTCTGCTATCGACGCTACATACATACAGGATGCGCACGTTCGATCTGTTGATACGATATGCAATGTGTTAAAGCAGGCATAGGATTTTAATATGTTAGATAAAGAGATACAATGAACGCATTCGTCCAAGCGCGCAGTACCGATGTACGTATCCTGTGTTAACTAAGGGACGTCTCTTCGCCGTTCTTTTTCATCTTACACTAAACCAGAGAATATCAAACAATCAGAATTTGCACTCCTTGTCGGCGCGTTTGATCTTTTTAAGACAGATTCAGTGACCTTCGGGCTATTCACGCCATTTTGTGTAGAAGAAACGCAGGGTCGGATTGAGAAACATTGTATCCGTTAACAGGGGGGTATTGACTGAAAATTAGATGCCCTTGATAAGTATAGATAATATTAAGCTGTTTCAAAATAGCAACTGTGTAAAATAAACCAAACTCATTTTATATTATTAGAATTATATTAGAATATTTTTTAATATTAGCAATAGGGAAAAACCACAAACGCTAAAGTCAATAACACCTGATAGCCAGTAAACCAAACAATGAACAACGCTCGAATAACTACCGTGAAGTATTTTTCTTCTAGAGAAGATGGCGGATTACGCTGCGCACTAAAAATGCGCGTACATTTCGCGCCAGGAGGAGTGCAATTTCTAGTTGTTTGATATTCTGTGACTAGACGTATCAGCAGGTCGTGCGCGCGGGCCCGGTTTGTAGCCTCTAACTTTATGCTTTAAATCGTACAATTACAATGTGTCGCTGTACATTGCTTTGATTATCGAGAAATTTCAGTAAGTAAACAAGGTAATTTGGTATAAAATAAAAGCTAAATGCTTTATTAATGTTTAGATTCTTTTCACTATCGACAAGATTTGTCAATAGTAAATTTCTCCTTCAGCAAGTTATCTTCAATTGTAATGCCTTTTGATAGAAGCCATACAATCAACGCATTTTTCTTCCAAGATGAAGTAGGAGAGTTTTCTTTTGTATGTACATGACTCACACAACCAGGTTCAAGAAGAGGTAATGTATTTTTAATCCACTCTGTGAATACAGTACATACAGTAAATACAGACTATCATGGCTTCATGATAGTCTCTAGTTTTTTTTTTTCGACTCAAATAATAAGAGTCCACCTTGAACGAATTCAGTTTCACTGCCCATGTGAAGCGCAATAAGACGCTTTTCGTTCCCGGATGGATCCTATAAACTTGTCGAGAGACCTTCCACGAAGGTTTGTCTTCCACTAATTATAGTGGTATCTTCTATTATTAGTTTTGGTATGATCTGCATTCACGCAGGTTTCGCAGGTAATATATTTTTCTACCCTCTGCGCGAAACTTTCTTATATTTGTTAAATAGTGACAAGACAATATCATCTCGTTCAATTAAGATATTGTTTCGTCTTCACTTTTCAGATTTAAACCCTAGTTTCTTCAGGCTTCTCCAAAGTGAGATCCGTCTTATAATGGATAAACTATCATCACTATGAATCATCTATAAAAAAAATATTATAGTTCGAACAGTACAAATATCAATAATTAAAATGTATCTCAATAGTTTTCTACAAGTTGGTAATTCGTTTGGAATGTACATTTGCAGTTGACTCCGTATCTCTAACGATGTCTAACAGTGTCTGTATTTTTACTAAT